>VZDJ01000079.1:496655-507641 GCA_008694505.1 Cyanoderma ruficeps | reverse complement strand
TTTTTTTTTTTGTATGTGTGTGTGTTTTAAATATTTTAAAAAATATGTTATGTCAATGTAGAGCACAGTCCACATAGTTTTTATTTTTCTGTAAGGGTTTTTAGATCTTTAAAAAGCCTTCTCCATCATGATAAACACTGCCCTGTCATTTCCTTTAAAGCTAGATTTAGAGCTAGATTTAGCATTGTCTTCTGTCTTGCCATGACCATCTACACAATTGCGAGGAAATCATACAAATCCTGAATCTCTGCTTCACCAAGTGCAACAAAAAATGTTTTTCAGTGGGCTCATGCCTTCAAGATGATTGAGCTTGGAAATTAAATTATAATTAATCTGCTACCCATATGCTACCAGCATATGCCTTTAAGTCCTATCTCCCTCCCCAAGATATGAAAAGTTTTCCCCTTGCTCCCAACAAAACCCAACCATGATTTCCCTCAATGTCTTCTTGTCCCCTCACATTACAACACAACATTCACTGTGAAAATTTGTTCCTTCAACAAAACAATATAATTTCTCCATATCAGTTTGCTCACAGTCCCTAATTTTCTTCTGCTTGTTGATCAGTTTAAGACCAGTATTAGTTTATTTTCTTTTAAAAATCAAAGGTCCAAACACTTTTTTTGGGAAGAAGAAGAAGATGAAACAGTTAAACCTCCCAATAATATGATCAAATCTGCTTTCTTTTTTTAGTAAACTTGGGAACAGTTTCCACTCCAACATAAATATGATTTCAATTTAACATTTCATCCTTACTCAGCAAAGCATGTTAACACCCTCTAAATTTTAAGCAAGTGTTTAAATCCTATTCCAGTGGCACTTAATCAGGCACTAAAGTTAAGTATGTGTTTAAATGCTTTGATGACTTGAAGCCTAAACAATGAGCAAAGTAATGACTTACTGAGATTTTGCTGTGCCAGGAAATAATGATGATTGAAGAAAGGACACTCTGATACACCTCAAGCCATTTCATGGTGAAAGAAAGGGCTTTGGATTCCTTGCATAGTTTTCTACAGTCTTTCACCTTCATTAAAACAAAATAACACAAAAGAAAGGAAAAATATCCTTGAGAAATATTCAGAGCTATAAATAAATAATGAGGCATACAGTATTTCAATCTATAATCACAGTTTATGAAGGTAGTGGAGACTGTGGTAGAAATGTGTTCATCAGTCTTGTACATGAACAATAAGGCCTTGTCATGAACAATGAGCCTACAAAATAGGATCATAACAGGAAGAAAACTTTAATGTACATATTATTAAGATTAGGATATAACACTGAAAAGGTATTTTTTTTTCCTTAAATTGAACACTGCTTGTATAACAAAGAGATGCTTTTTTCTCCTTCCCCACTGATGGAATGAGTTTGTAAGTGTTATTACATGGAAAGACTACTTGGGTAAGTATTTGGAAGTAATAGAAATGGCTTCACCTCCTATGCATTTCAGTAGTGAAATAGTTAATCTAAAAATCCAAATATATTCTATATTCATGAGAAAACACCTATATAGGGCACGCTTGTATCTGCAGGACAGTAACACCTTGACTGATTTAGTATCAATCCTTACATTATAGCTTGAGGATATTGAAGAAACAAGCATATTATACTGTTCAAAATGAGAATTTCAAAAGTACTGAATAAAGGATAAGAGCACTCATAAAACAGAACATAAACATTCAGGTTCAGTGCATAAGCTAGTCAGCAACTGGAAAGCTTAGAATGAGTTCATGTTGTTTGACTCTTTCACGAACCCTTACTGCAGAATATCTTGCTCTCCTGAAACCAAAGATACTCAACACAGATCACTGTAAACCATTAGACAGAGGTCTGTAGGGATAGCAATATACTATTTCCCAAACTACCTGTTGTCTTCAGACTAGGAGTACCAAAATAATACACAGTGGTCCAATTCAAACAGCATATCAGTTTTACTATACATACATAGATATGTGCAATGCTCCCTGCACTCCTGTGAGAAAATGGAGATTGTCTGTGTTACAACATATATCATATTGTTCTTTCACTCTCCCAAGAAGGATGTGAAACACAACCACTTTTGAACTCGGTCCAGTCAGAGTTCAAATAAACTTCTCAATAAACATCTCAGTAAATGGGCTTAAATAGTGTCACACTAGCATTTAATTTAAAAATAAAAAATAGGAAATAAACAAGTAAACATGCTAACAAAAGAAATCCTGATAGGGAGAAGATTACTGAGGCAGAGACTGTCTCTTCCTTTGGTTTTATATTTCACTCGCAAGAAGAGAGGTCTTATATTTGAGGCTAACAGATGTTACTGTAATAATTAGCATTAAAAAATTAGGAGCATTTGAAACCATCAGCAATCATGTCTGTGTGCTTTTTCCCTTCATACATTGCTGATATTCATAGGGGGAGAAAATGAAGCTTAAGAACTATCAGGTTCCTTCTTGAATATCTCACGGAGGCTTGAACTTCATAGAGGAATTATCTTAATCATATCATCAAAGGAAAGGGCTTGAAATATGATCTCAGATGAAAACTCTGATGAAGAGAAGTATAGCATAAATTTCTCGGCACTCAAGCCTTAGAAATTACAGCCATGACTCCATATCTCAGGCTCTGTAAGGAATAATAATTACTATTTGGCAATTTATCAAGGTGAGGGTTCCACTGGAGGGAACATTGTATTCAATTTGGGAGCTGAAATTACAGAACTAGTGAGATATTAAATAACAGAACAAGCAGGATGTGTAGGCAAGGAAAGTGATGGAACAAATCTGAAGTAAAGGTGAAGAACTCAGAATGAGATATCAAGACAAACTCCTTGTTTTCCAGTCATTATCTTTAGATTTTTCAGTAGAAAAGTCTTTGCAGCATGCCAATCCAGCTCAGCAACTGGTGTCAGAAGCATTACAAGAAGATAGAACCTGGAAAAATACAGCTACTTCTCTTTCTAGACTGACACGTGAAATTTCTGGGTGTACTTATAATCCTAAAGCTGTAGCGTATCCCGAGTTGGAAGGGACCCACCACAAATATTGAATCCAATTCCTGGCCCTGCACATGAAATTTCTGCTGAATTTGTCTCATGCTTTCTCTTGGCTATATTTTAACAAAATATTTAATTAAGTGTTTGAAGAGACTTATAATTTAACTATCTGTAGAATCAAAATTAAATATGTTATTAAAAGCACATTTCCCTTTTACAAGCGCCTGGGGCAATTATTTTAGAAATTTGTTTTTCCCTGCTTAACACACAGGACCTGATTTCTGCTTCATGGCAATTGTGAGGAATGTTCAGATAACTTGGATTCCCTTATATCTCCTACTTTAGCTGTCACTTCCAAGAGAGGAAGAATACATACATGGCCTGTATGCTGCAGAACCTTTCCTCTGACAGGTAAATTTTGTTCAAATTCATTACTTTAGTTTTAATTGTTAGGATAAGGTATCAGTACTTTTAGGAATTTATAGAAAATCAGAGGAGCCCCTGTGGACCCCTATCAAAGTGAACGTGGAATTAGTAGGAAGCTGGACTACATGACCCCGCAGGATCTCTTCCAACCTAAATTGTTCCGTGGTTCAGGCTGCCCACGGAAGTGGCAGAACCATCATTCTTGGAATGTTAGAAGACAAGCAGATATGACTTAGCAATGGATTAAGGATTGGTCTCCCTGCTTGTAGAGAGTTCTTCCAGCCTAAATGATTCTGTGTTTCCATGATTCTATGATCTGGTTTGCTCTAGATACCTACGTTAGGATATGGGGAATCACATATAGACATTTGTATTCCCACTGAATATAGAATCACAGAATCAGAGAATGGTTATGACTGGATAGTATTACTGGAGGTCTTCTACTCCACCCTCCCTGTCATGCCCAGCTCAGGCACTCAGACCTGCACTGGTTAGGGAGCTGTCATATGATGACTCAACAGGAGTGTAACAATTTATTTGGGTGTGCTAGAGCACTGCTTATATAAACATAAAGAACATATAGTCACGTGTGTCCCACAGTTTGAGAAACATTATGTGCTGCCTCTTTCGTTATAGGTTGATTAAGGCAAGGAGTGCCTTTACTGCGGCCAGCAACTTGAGGTTTCAGTGGTACAGATACATTGTAGAAGACTCGTATTAACTAAGCTAATGATCAATTAAATAGATTTGAATACTAAGTTAAATGTATGACATTGGATTTTCTAGGCAAGAATGCTTAAATCCTGGTAGCTGAACCAGAGGCTGGAATGACACAGTGAATTTATCTTTGCATTAATGCATTTAATTCACAAAATTCCTGTGTATTTGTTTAGTCTCAAGGATATTCAATGCAATTCCCAGACAGACACATGAATTACTGCAAAAATGTTTAGGCAGTGTCATGCTTTATGAACCAGCCCCCTGGGCTGTTCAGTATGGCTTAAACCAAGGACAGACTGTTTTTCATGACAAAGATATTAAGCTATCTATATGAACCCCTGACCATCAAATTACTCACTGTTTGTCATACCATTTTTAATTTACATGGTACAAGGGGCTTAAATGTCAGCATCTCTGTTATAACTTAGACTCCAGTGTCTTTAATTAATGTTTCATGTTCATGTTATGGTTATTTAGAATTTGCTGAAAACCCAAGAGCCATAAATTTCTTTTACAGGTCTTTGTGGTATGAACTTTAACAAAACAGCTATAAAGAGGTAATAGGAATGAACAGTACATCACATAAAGCACAGCAAAGAAGGAAGAGAGGTGGGAATAAACTCCAGACAGATTAAAAAATTTCATCTTTTTTAGATTGGTGTTTACGATAATTTTGTTATTCCTTCAAAAGCAGGGACATGGAAGATAAACAAGGAAAGAGTACATAACTTTTTTCATAGTTTTTGGGTGTTTAATTTTCTTTTCGTATATATGCTAGAATTAAATTAATATTTTTTTCAAACATTTAGCTAACTGAAGCTGAAAGGAGTCCACCAAGTTGCCTGCAATATTCCTGTCTCAATGAAGAGCCTGATGTTGTTTTTGAGGGTCTGGACTCCTTTGGTTGGCCACAGAGCCATTGGTGTGAATCTGGTCTTGCAGCTACAGGGGAAGTTCACTCTGTTCATTGTCATCCATGAATCTGGAGTCACATTGCCGAGCTAGAATAAACTTGGGAATCTGAAGAAATCAATGAAACAGTAAGAATGGGAGTAGAGGACACTCAGCTTCAAAATGTGGTCACCTTAGGGACATAGGTAAAGACCACGTCTTGTTTTCTTCTGGATCGCTCTGGTAATCAATAAAGTTTATGTGGGAAAATGTAGTAAGGAATAAGTTTATGTTCAATGCAAAGGAAGGTATAAATGGTCTTAAGAATATGAAACAGCTGTTATGAACAGTGTATATGGAGTAAATTAGAAAACACTACAGTATGACTAAGAAATATAGTAAAAAATGTGTAACAGTTTGGAATTGAGGCTGACATATTTTCATTTGAGTGAGGAAGAGGCTTTTTTGTCAAGTTTTCTTCTAGCACACAAGCCAGACATAGATTTATGTTTGCAAAAAAGTGGAGAGTCTTGTGTCTCCAATTAGATACCAGACTGGTTCTGTACCAATCTTTTTTCCAAGAGTGTGTTAAGTCTTACACTGAATGTGTTTGCAAATATGTATTAATACAGATATATAACAGAAATAAATTGTGTTATGTATTTGTCAAAATTATATATGAACTTTAAAAGTCCTTAAGTTGCCTTAAAAATAAAGAGGAAGAAATGCTGTGCTACTGCAGGTCAACCTTTAATAAACTTTCTGGGAAGGAGCTGTAATAAAACAACAGACTGAAAAAAGAAGGAAGTCCTGGCTATATAGAGCCATTATGTATCAGTGTGACTGTGACATAACAGTGTCTCCAAGAACACCCAGAATACACAAAGGCATTTGAGGAATGAACAACACTGCCCTGTTCTTACCATCTCTGTTCATCTGCAAAAAGACTGAGAAACTATCTATAGCTTTATCCTACTTTGCTTGCTTAAATGCAAATACAGATATGTGTGAAATGTTGCAGTTGTGTAAATAAGGTCTTCTGTGGCTTTCATGTTGGAAATTAAACATTCTTGTCATAATGATACAATATAGTATAATAAAACGCAACAGTCAAGGAAACTTTCTGAACTTATGATTTGTTCTACAGAAAAGTGAGGAGTAGAAATCTGAATTCAAAAGAAGACTGACTTCTTGTTCCCCCTAGATCTGAGAAGGGAACTGACCACTGGTATTGCAGATTTTACCTGAATCTGATACTGATTTCTGACCTTGGTGAGCAAACTTACAGGCTATATCCAGATCCATACCACTGTTATTTTCAAATCCATACATTGTTTTTCTATTCACTGGGACCACCACCAGTAGTTGCACAACCCAAAGTGCTGTAGCTCTAAACGGAAGTGACTTTCTTGCTGGGGATTGGTGCCTCTCAGCTGAAGTCATTTCCTCCATTTCCAATAATTTTGGAAAGTCTTTTATTTGCTGGCTCAAATCCTACTGTGGACTATTTTTGTTAACCTTGCAAATATTTTGGTTAAGTTTGAGCCAGTGACAAATGAGATAATTCAGCTATCTGTTTTCTTTTTCTAGTCAACTACAGAAGCATCCAGCTTTTCTTCTGTTGTCTTATCTTCCAACAGTTTCCACTAATTTCCCATTTCCTACACTCAGCTTGACAAAACCCCTGGTGTTCCTGTTAATCATGTTTCTTCACTGTAACAAACTTAAATATTCTCCTGACTCCTTTGGTTGAAGAGAGGGTTGTGATGGAGTATTCATTTATAAGACTGAGTGCTCAGTAGTGGGACCCACAGCCTGGCCAAAATTTGGGAAGTGGAGGAGAAAGGGGGAAATGAGAAAAAAGCCAAAACAAAAACAAAACTAAATTGAGAAAGTGACTGGGGAGGAAAAAGATGCCATATAGAATCAAAAGAAAACCCCACTCTCTCCCCAATAACTGAAATTCCAATCTTGATGAGTGGGGGGGAGGGGGGGGAGAAGAAAAATAAAAGAAGAATAAAGGACTTCTTTTATTCTTTTCTGAATACTTCAGTACCAAAGCATTTTCAGAGACTGCTACCATGCCTCAAGGGATTGAAAATGCCTTCTGTCATCATTCCCATCCATTGAAATGTACATTAGACACTACAGAGAGAAAACTGGGGCAAGGCAAAAATGAAACAAAACAAAACCAAAGCAGAGCCCATCAAAGAAAGGGCTCGTATTTTTGTGGAGTTCAAAGGAATGTTGTGTCCCTAAAACAAACCAATTTTCTTTCCCCACATACATCACAAGCACACACACACTTGAACACACACACTCACACAGGCTTCTGGTCTCCTTGTAGGCATCCACTTTCTGAATAACCATTTCTGTAAGTAAACAAGCTGCTCTGACTGCAGCATAAAATGAGCTTAATAACAACTGAGATCAAAATGAGCCAAGATAGTAGGGGATAATAGTGGGGGATCATTCCTAAGACTGTTTGCCCCTGAAGGGAGAATTATTATTATGACCTTGTACCACCGAGCGGGCATGTGCTCCTAGCTGGATCAAATGTAGGCCTTGGCAAAGCTCTCTGCCTGGGAATGTGGTTGCAGCATCTAGTTTTTAACACTACTGGAAGTGTTGCTATGGGCACTGAGGCACAGGAGCCAAATACAGGGGAAAGGAAATAATGAAAAATGCTGATTAGGAGCTCAGAGAAAGGAATGGAACATTTGTGCTCAACAATAAAATGTAATGCTCTGTTAATCTGTTTCTTGGCTGTCTGTACTCTGTAGGATTTTTAACATACTTTTTTGTATATTACTATATAGTTTATTTAATACATTTTTACTCTATGGGATATTTAATATTCTCCGTTATTCCCTCTTAAGCTACCTACACATACCCTTCTCAAAAAACTCCACAATCTTTTCCAATGCAGCTAGATTGAGTCTGGTGTTCACTCATTCTCTAGGAAATACAAAACAACTCCCATGCTAACTGCTTAAGAGAACAGATATTAATGAGCACTCTAAGATGTGCTACAGACCAAAGAAGATGTTTTCTTCCATGAGATCTTCCTTTTACTTATCCACCCCAGTATGGTTTACTCTTTTCCAGCCGATTAATGAAATTTCATACCTATGTAATTTTCTCAGTGACATCTAGTGCACAGTCACGATGAACAAGCAAACAAAGATGAAACTTTGTGGTTTCCGACACTTTTGCTTTTGCCAGTGGTGACTTTGGGGAAATGTTTCTCATTCTCCGATTTTTGAAAATTTAAAAGAAGAGCTGTATTGACAAGAAAATTTGATGACCCTATAGTTGTTTAGTTGTTCAAAGAGCAGGAATCTCTTGAAGTTGGTTATCTTTTTAATTAAAAGTACACCATACTACAGTCTTGTTATCATAGAGCCACAGAATCCTGGAACAGGTTAGGTTGAGTTGGGTTGTATTAAAAGGGTCATCTAGATCCAAACCCCTGCCACGGGCAGGAAAAACTTCCACTCTCCCAGGCTGCTCCAAGTCCTGGCTGGGTTCAGCCTCAAACGCTTCACAGACAGAACAGCCACAGCTTCTCCAGCTTCTCTGGAGAACCTGTGCCTTACTACCCTCATTGTAAAAAGTTTCTTTCTAATACCTAATTTAACCCTACACTCTAGGGTTAAGCTTGAAGATAATCCCCTTTGTCCTGTCACTCTAGGCCCTTGTCCCAAGTCCCTCTCCACCTCTCTTGGAGCCCCTTTAGGCACTGGAAAGGTGTCTAACACCTCTCTGAAGCCTTCTCTGCTCCAGCTGAACACCCTTTACACTCTCTGCTTGTCTCCATATCAGAGGTGCTCCAACCCTCCAACCATCTTTGTGACCTCCAGTGGACTCACTTCAACAGTTCCACACTCTTCTTATGGTGGGGCCCCAAGGGCTGCATTCAGCACCTGCAAATGTGGTCTCACAAAAGCAAAGTAAAAGGGAGATTCAGCTCTGGTGACCTGGAAAATTCTAAGCTGTGACAGAGTAAACTTGGTGCCTGTAAGTTTGCCTTTTTTAGCATACTTGGCTTGTTGGCCTTCTGAGTTCAGAGTCCTAACCATTATACTATAAAAATGCAGGGTTAAAAATAAATATTATGTTTTTTCTCATCAGACATATCTCAAGCTAGTGTACAATGATACCATAGCAGGGTCACCCAAGCTGGCTGTCTGCCCAGAAATTATAAATAACTAGAACATTATTACTTATTTTATAAATATATTATAAATAATAATAATATATATAAAAATTATATTATAAATATTACTTATTTATGTAAATATACACACATCCACCATCATACATATGTCCATATGTTTATAAAATCAAATGGCAACATAACATGGTAAACTTCCTAAATTTACTAAAGTAAATTGACAAAGTTCTTATTTTAGCTTCAACAAAATATTAATTCCAGTACAAAGTGAGTTATCAGTAAACAGGTAAAAACTAGTGAGAACAGATGGTTTCACCCCTATTTATGTTACTAGGAGTGGAAAGAACTTAATTTCTTGTTCATTAAGATTTCATATTAAATTAAGCAATACTAGAAAGTTAGATGTAAGACAGTTTTGGGTAAAATTATCCTGATTTTTCTTCTACCTGACATGTTTTATCCTAACCTGCTGAACTTAATGGGAGCAGACACACATTAATCTACAGACCTGTTAATTTCTCTTACTTCTCCTGAGCTGAGGATCTGGTCCAGTGGCATTTTTCACCTGCATAAATTATATGAAAAAAACCCCAAAAACTCCTAAATTACACCAGAATCACACCTTTAGAATTAAAAACTAGGGAAAAGCAAATCAGAAGAAGCAGATGGAGGAAGAAGAACCTGGGAACGGGGAGACAGAAGGAAACCTCATTCATTGTTCTGAGCAGATGCATGCGTGTGGGAACTGTAATAGTACCCTGTTTAGCTAATTTGGTTTTGGAAACATGCAGCTCTGTAGATTAGGCATGAAGACAGAGCCTGATACTTTTCCAAAGGATAGGATTGTTTTAGCTGTTCAGCATGTACAGGGCCATACTGAGAACACTCAAACACTTTTCCTCCTCAAATGCTCAGGCAGCCTCCCTCCACACCCACCTTGACCAGTGAAGTGGCAGAGGGGAAGGGAGTGAGGGAAAGGCAATGCTATTTGATGTCACTATGAGGTGGTGCTGATCTATTCTCCCTGCTCAAAGCTCTTGATTTGATTTAGGATAGCAGTTGTTAAGACCAGAAGGAGCTGCTGGCATGAATGGCAGCCCTCTCAGCCAGCCACACATTCCAACTGTCCTGAATATTTAAAAAAAAAAAAAAGAGAGGGGGAAGGGAGCCTGAGAAAGAGAGAGACTCAAAGAACAAGAGAACAAGCCTACAAAGAACGGTGGCTGCAGCTCACTCAGAGGAATTCCATTAAATGAACTCATCCGTCATCTTGCCTTTTATTGATGAGTGGCATTGCTTGGCGGCAAGTGACATGGCAGAACAAATGGCATTGGAGCCCTGGCTTCCTCTTCCACTGCACACAGAGACACACAGGCCCCAAAACAATGAGTCATTACTTATTACATCCATTATTAACTCAGCTCAGGCTCATTAGGCATGGAAATTGAGGAGGAAAAAGAGAAAAAAAAAGACCAAACTAGGAGCTAACTAGCATCAAGTACCACAGATGTAGGGAAAGGGAGTTGTGGGATGGGAAGGGAGGCGGGCAGTTAAAATCTGCTACTCAACATTTGTGACATTGTTAAACCCTGAGGGTGGTGGATATTTGATCATATGTTTTCCTTTTTCTGACATGATTGCATTGAGGACTGTGTTTTAAAGCAACAAGGCCAAAAGAACAGGAATGTAAGAACTACATCATTAACTACTGCAAGACCTTCAGAATAAAGTTTGTCAAGAATGATGCAGTTTCATTAGAGGAATCTCAGGTGAACACAAAAAAAAAAAAAAAAAGACA
>VZDJ01000079.1:466287-496618 GCA_008694505.1 Cyanoderma ruficeps | reverse complement strand
AAATGGAATTCCTGTGTGTCCTTCTGTCTGTGCCATTGGATTAATTTCACTGAGGGTTGGTTTTCTAAGAGTTAGACACTTAGACTAAAAAGTGCCACGTTCAAATTTCCTTTTCAGTCAAGAGAGAGCAATAGTTTTGTTGCTGGATGACTTATCCAATCTTAAAAAGAAATGCATCTGAGCCAGTTTAAATTAACTGTTATGTTGGGATGTTGATATCTCTCTTTGCTATCAAGAAAGCTAGATGGCCAGTTTTGATGGAGTATGTAATTTATAAATAGCTAAAGTTAAATGAGATGAGTTGTACTGTTCTTATCTTAGCTCTTGTCTGACTATGATGGCAACTGTTTTCTAGATTGATGTGTGAACAAGATTTTTTCCACTTCCTGAACTACTCAGGACTAGAAAACAGTCCTGAAATGTGTCCATTCACATTTAAATAAATAAATAAATATGTTCAGGAAAAAATATAATATGAGCCAAAAGAGGACTGATAAAATATACATAACAGTAAAATGGAATCAAGTGGATCTGAAAAAAAACCAAAGGTATATAGACCCACTCAAATAAAATGAGACAACAGTAAAACAATTCCAGTAAAAGCAAGGATGTCTGAATTCAGGTCTAAGGAAAATTATTCCAAATATCTGTAGCAGGTTCAATCGGATTCAAGTTTCAAACTTACTTGTTTTCATTTATTTTTTTTTCTTGGTTAGATTTCACCTTTTCTTTGTCAGTGCCCTTTGGCTTAAGGATGAGATAAAATAAGAGTTTGCTGAAGTATTGAGGAAGACCACTTCAAAGATTAGCCAAAGTCAGGGGGGAACATCTTGAAAATTCCCAAGGGATTCCCATCAGTCTGTGAAGCAAATGGAGACTGATGGCAGTGCAGGTGGTCCTCACCTCTAAGCACAGACTTACAGGTGGATTTGAAACCTCTGTAGTACTTCCTTGAATTATTTGGCACAAGACAGAATTTAAGATTCACGTTGTGAATGCAACTAAAGCAAATTAAATTAGTACTTGGAGTAAGTAGCTATATTTTCAATGCAATCAACAGAACTAGTTAATTGCTTGAATTTCTGAAGCCAGGTATTGCCAAACTTGCTATGTGTTAGCTCCTGCAACTCCTGGGTTATACCTGCTGTAACAGGAGGCGGATAGCTTAAGATCTTGCACGTTTATCTCCTCTAGAGGTTTGCTGGAAACAGGCAGTAGTGGGGAGTAAAGCAAGATTCCTTCCAAATTCATCTTGGCAAGAACATGTGTATTAAAGGCTGTTCTTCTGCTAATTAATTCTGAAAAGATGCATGGAAGATAGTTGTGGTGCTTGACAGCTGCCCTAAATATCTTAGTGTCGAGGTTGGTTAGCACATGCCACTGATCAGATTCTTTCAGCTCAGATGCATAAGCTGCAGTTATCTTGTACAAGAGTTAATAGAACTGGGGGGGGGGGAAGGAAATAGTCCTTCTTAATATGGTAATTCAGCTGATGTCTCTCTGTATTCTTTTCATCACTCTATAGAGGCATTTTACAAGTTTTCAGTGTTGTTCTAAAAACTTATTTTATTAAACAGAATGGAAAGCATCTCACCCATTTTCATCTCTTTTGCTTCCTGTTTCAACATTTTCTTCTCTCTATGAAAAATAAACCAAATAATTGAAAGTATAAGAAATCAAAGTTTCAGGGATAGGAGATACATCATTATTAGTCCTGTGGCATTGTGTCGGGTTTCATTCACAAGCAACAACAAATAAATGATTCTTATATCAATAAATATTTTAAATAACTATCTGTAATATATCTGTGAGCTATAATAATGCATTTTACTTTTAATCTCAGAAAACACTATTTCTTAGACATATTCTTTCAGAGAAGACATAAGAAAGAAAAGAGCTTAATTACACCAAATGATACCTAAGCATCATTGTGGCCAAATGTCCCCATTTATTCTACTGTTTGAAATTCAGAAAGGAAAATATACAAGGCATACCCTGGGATTTTGATTTTGTGGCAAGCATAAGAGTAGCTGAAATCAACAGTAGCATTTTCCCAATGACTCAGAATGTGTTAAAAAAGCAAGGAAAAAAAAATAGATGCATTCACATGGTTTATTTTTCTCCAATTAATTCTGAGGCATCTGTTTTGAACATTAAAAAAAACATTTTCTTTGTAAATATATAGCTATTAAAAAGAAAAATCATGGGTAGTCTTGGCAAGGTATCTACCTTCCCAAAATCTATGAGACTTGCATGAGTTCATTTAGAAGCTCAGGAGCTTCAGACCTCTTCAAGTGAATAAGTTTCTGTGGATGTTCAGGCAATATCTCTGACACTACTCTCATTTGCCACCTCTGGAACCTACTGTGGGAAATCATTGCTCATAACTTGCAGCACCCCAGCACAATCCGCGGGAGCCTTATATGGTTGTTTTGGATGATCATTCTCTCCTGTTCAGAGCACTTATCTCCGAGGATACAGTCTTGCAGTTAGCTTTAATTATTCATCAACTCTCCCTTCAGCGGAGCCTGTTCCAGGGCCAAGCCTAGAGCTGGGAATCACTTCACCTTGTGTGAACTGTCTGTAGAGCAGAAATATAAGGGAGTCCATACTTCAGTCTCTCTTTCCATTAATAAAGAGAAATAGGAACATCTAGGCCAGAATTTAATGACCCATTTTTTGCCTTGCACCTTGGGATTAGATGAATTGTGCCTTAAATGTGTTTGATTCTCCATTGATTATAGAGATTCAAGTGACTGCCTCAGATGTCAACAGTTTGGGCAGATGAATCTCACCCAGGAGGTTTACATTTTATTTAATGACTTTGCATCAAGGAACCAGATACAAGGCACTGGAGAAAATGCCAGCAAGGAAATATCATTCCCCCTGCTTGTAGTATGGTAATGCTTTGTGCTAGTATTTTGCAACTGTTGTTCATTTGCTTCCTTCTTTGCAGTGTCTGGAGTGTGAGGGGGCTGGAGGTGTCTCATCAGCCTGTCTCAATTCCACCTGCAGCTGCCATAGCAGGAGAAATCCTAATTTGGTACAATATGCCAGTTGCTGAGGTTAGCTCAGCAGCAGCAGCAGCTAAAAGACAGATGTAAAATCAGTAGCTGATGATTTTACATCAGAGGAGTGAATGTAAAATCAATGAGAAGTTTTAAAATGGGGAATGACTTAAATTTAACAAGGAAAATTAGGTCAATGTTTGTTTTAGCAAATAGAAAGGTTTTCCCTCACTCAGGCTAAGACTATGATTAGCAGTGTGCTGGAAACTAAAGATATTTTAGCAGAATCTTGCACTAACATAGGTTCATGATGTCAGAAACACTTCCTATTTCTCTCCAAATAGTCAATCATTCAAACAGTCCAATATTATAGGACAAAATATGCAATGGAGTTGAAAACTATGCTGCATTATGGGAAGACAACAGACAGGAAAAATAAAATAAAATATTTTCTAAAGAGAAGGATCTTTTTCCCCCTGAATGTTAATTTTTCTTCATTTAAATATGTTTTATTTGTAAAAAAAAAAAAAAACTTATTTTGTCCCTTAAATTTTAATTTCTTCTTTCCCCTTCTCTTCTTTTTCACTTACACTTACGCCTTTTTCCTGGAGTTGAGGAAAAATGAAAAAGAAAAGCAGGTAAAAAGGGAGAAAAACAGAACAAAATAATTAAGGTAAGAGATATATAAATGAAGAACATAGATTACAGTACCATATTTTCACTTTTTCCTTTTTTTTTTTTTCTTTTCTCCACTTTGAAAAAAAATGAGAGGGAAAATTGAAATAAGGCCCGTTGTAATGAAAAGGACTTTGAACTTGAAATTCTGCCAGCTCTATTCTTGGTCAGTAAAGGTCAAGCACAAACTAAACTTCAATTGTATATTCCCAAAGAAATGACAATGCAACATTCATGTTCACAGAGAAACAACCTTGAAACTTTTGTATATAAAATGTTTCTGCACATATATCTAAATAAGTGAGCATTTGAGTGTTTTGGTGTATAGGCAGCCCTTCAAAGCATTTAGGATGCTGTGCTGAAATTTCTCTTATATAAAACACTCCTCACCGAACCCTGTCTCAGAGATTTACATACACTTTCCTATCAGTCTCCTCTCTAAGATGTAAGACCAGATATGAGCTGGTAGATTACAGCTTGGGTCTTTGCAGTTCTCTGACATCTTCTTGTAGCAGCTCATCTCTTTCCCCATTCTGGAAAAGTGTAATTTGGGAAGGCCTCTTCCTTAATTTCTCATGTTTTAATGCTACACTTCAACATAAGGTATATGTGTACTGGTATTATATATACATATATGCAGCTTTATAGATATAGATATTTATGTGCAGCCCAGCTGTCCAAGAAGCATCTACCTGCATTGATGATGTTAGAAGCTAAGAGTTCTAAGAGCTATGTTTCATCTTGCATGTCCTTGTTTGTATTTTTTGCCACTTAATTATGAAGGAAAATTTTTCCTATTGTTAACAGTTTTCTCGTCCTCTGCTGTTACTGTTTCAACTCAGTTACTCACACTATTTTAAAATGAGATGACTAAACTAAAGTGGTTTTGTTCTGTGGAGAACCAGAGTAGACAAATACTGATCTTTGGACAAAAGTTTGCCTCACTTTCTAAAAGGCTTTGGAAAGGATCAATAATCTTCTGAAAATATCTGCTTAAATATGTCTGTTTTTCCTATCTATATCTGTGTCCACTTCTGTCTTCACTGTGCCCCAGCTATGTACATGCCTGAATTCTAGACCACAAAAAGGGAGAATAGTCCCTCCATTTACACAGCTGCAGTGTTTTTTGACTCTTGTCAGAGTGGTTTTCTGACTCTTGACAGTGGTACTGGTTTCTTACCAGTGACTTTATGGTAAAGATAGGAGCCATATCAGTATCCATATTAAGTGTACTGCATAAAAATTAATATTCTGGGATCTTTCCAGACAAAAATTACTAAAGTCCAAATCCTGGAGCTTTAGAATTCTATGGGGAATCTGCAACAGTGGATGAGCTCTACATCATAATATTGAGATTGTGCATGAGATATAATATTTTGAGGCAGCATGAATATTAAGAAGAAGGATTTTTAAACAGTAGTTTTAAACTAATTTCATAAATCTAAAATATTAAAAGGAGAGTATACAACAAGTCATATATATCATGTTATACCAAAGAGAGGAAAAAGGATCTGTTACAAATACAAGATTATTTTCAGACCCGATAGCCTTTCAGAACAGACAGTATGATGAAACATCCAAATGAACCTGCATGACATAGTGTAATGTATTTATTAGAGTTCTTCTTTTCATTAGGTCCTTCATATACAGTCATGTAAAGGACATAAAGTGCCTGGTATATATTATCAATCCATTTGTTCCCTATCTAGGTTTACGTTTCTTCCCCAGAAAGAAAATAAGATGATCTCCCTAACACACTATTTTAAGATTCAGATTTTGGATGCAAGCTTTTAATTGCTATGACAGCAATGTGTTTACTGTGTCTAAAGATATGCAAACTGCTTTATAAGTAACTTTATCATCTAATATGTGTTTGTTTGTGATCTTTTTCTGTTAGGGGCTGATCCAGAGCTCTTTGAAGTCCGTGGGGTTTTTTTCGCTGACTTCAAAGGGCTTTTGGCTCAGACCCTTATCCTTAAACACTGAATAGATTAACAACTGATTTGTGAATAGCTTGCAATGTCAAAAGGAATAGGAAAAAGCCAGCCTTTACAAAATTATGTATCTGGTGAACACTATTTAACCATCTTCTATTGATATATGTATTAATAATTAACTGGTACCACAATGGCATATGTACATTTTTGTGCTGGCAGAACAGTGCAGAAGCAAAAATATGGAATATGGAAATATTTAATTATATCCTTGTATTTTATACACAGCTTCACCAAAGCCTGTTCCAAGAGTGAGGCCACTGGAGTATTCAAGGATGCACAACCATTTCCTAGGCAGAAGTTCTTTCCCAGATGTTCAATTTGACCTGGGGCAACTCAATCAAAGTCTGTAAGGTTTCCAACATTTCTAGTGGGGATTTATTTTTAAAAATGTGGCATATGGATTTTTCTGGCAATAATGAAATATAGCTGTGCACACTCCATTAAATAAAATGAGACTTTAATCCTTAAAACTGTGTGAGTAACTGGAATTGGAAAGTTGGGAGCTGGGAAAAAGAGAATATGTTGGGGGCGAAGAAAGTGAAGAACTTCAGGAAGGACATTTTAAGAGGTGACCCAGGTAAAATATGGAATGAACCATTTGGAATACATGGATTCAAAGGACATATAAGCATTCCTGAAAAAATAGATAGGTGTAGCATGGTAAAATAAACTCAGGAATAAGAAGAAATCAGATAAAAAGATGAAGAGTGCCTAAATGGAGCTATTTAAATAAGTAGATTTTGGTTTTTTAATACCTGTGGAATTCTTTCTGTATTTCAACCTCTCACAAGCTAAAAGCATTAAAATACTTCTTTGGGTAATTAACTGACTTGATTTGCAGTACAGCAGTTTTGAAACTTTCAAAGCAGGATGAGGGGCTTAAAAATCTCTACTTCCATAAATTCAGTTCTAATTTCAAAGATATTAAAACACCAGTAGACCAAGCTGAGAGGAGAATAACTTCATACAATATTTCTGGGATTTCCTATGGGTATAGGGTCTGATCTTTTAGTTTGTACAGCTTACACCCCAACACAAACTGGGAATATTAAGATTTAGAAGGGATATTTTCCCTATGTTGCTCCAGGAGGCCTGATCACAGAATGAGTAGTATCATGTAGAATCACATTTACTGTTTGAGACTTCTGGAGCTCAGAAGATCCATTCTTTATAGGAGTATGTTCTTCTGCTTCATTCTCTTTTTTTTTTTTTCCAGAAAATGGTTCTAAGAACCTTTTTCCTCTTCCAACTTATTTGAAGCTTAAAAATATATTTTTTATTTTTTTAAATATATATATATATTAAGACAGTATTTCTCCTTGTAGTGTGTTCCCTTTAAGCTTACATTTAGGAAACATTTCTATGGTGACCTCTGCAAGAACAACCCGACCCAGTCCTTTATGAGCAAATGGCTGTGCACACCTACATAGCTGTCTGTGTGTGTGTTAAAGTAATTCTCCTCTCTACATTTAGCAGATATGAGCTTTACTGAGTCCATTTGGCACTTAGTAAATAATAAATAACAACAATGACAGCAACAACAACAACATCTAACAACTATAATAATTTAATTCCATGTAATTTAATTATTTTCTATCTAACCATGGCAGTGGGGAGCCCATTATACCACCAAAATTGTTTGCTAAACATGAGTCTTTCTACAGAGTAGCTTAAGCAGCTGCTGCTGAGGTCTTGTTGCACTGCAGAAGCACTTGGCTGCCCAAAACTTCCTGGTGCAGAGACATCAATCTCCCTCCTTGCTGGCTGCTGAGCTCACTCTGTAGACAGCCAGTGTTGCTGTCAGCTCTGTGTCCCTGATGGACAACAGAGCTCACTAAAAATGAATAAAAAAGATTTGAGATATTTTGTCCATTGCAAAAGAGCAGAACCAGTAAGACTCATACCTGTAACAAACCAGACTGAAAAACGTAACTTTAGACACAGTTTAAGCACCTAAATGTATTATAATTTCTCATAAAACCCTATCCTAAATGCTGGGGCATCTCAGTATTCACAGGTGTCTCCATTTTTTTTTTCTTTTTTTGCCACAAGACATACAGAATTTCATAAAACTCCATCAGTTCCTGCAGCCAAAGCCATTATCTTGACACAAGCAAGCAGTCCAGCTGCTGCTTTCACCTCAGTCTGCTTAGGTGGCAGTAGTGCTGGGTTTTGTACAAATCAGTCTGTCTTGCTCTGAAATGCACACTGATTACAGCAGCCAGTTTTCACTTTTTGTTTTACACAGATGTCCCTCCCTTGTGTCAGAAACCTCCAACTAGTACTAAAAGACCACACACAAGCATTGGCCATCAGGTATGTTTGTAAAGATAAACCTTGCCTTATTTAATAAAATCTTGCTTATATTATCCAACTTATATATATATGTAAAAAAAGATGAAAGATTAAATATCTTAGTATAAAAACAGAGTTAATAAGCCTAGATTGGCATAGATAAGTTGTTCGGAAGAAATACTCAGGAGACTGCTTCCCTCATAGAGTCATAGATTGGTTTGCATTGATAGGGACCTTAAAGATCATAAATTTCCAACAGCCTACCTGGGGTAGGAACACCTCCTGCTAGACTAGGTTTCTCTAAGCTCCATCCAGCCTGGTCTTGAATGCTTCCAGGGATGGGGAAGCCAAGCTTCTCTGGGCAACCTGTGCCAGGACCTCACAGTCTTTCCAGAAAAATTCTAATTCTTTCATAATATGTAATTCCTAATGTCTCTTGGAATAGAGTCCTTTCTGTTTTTCTGTTCCCTAGGCTTCTTTGAAGTTTTAATACTTTTCCAGTCCCTAATTTTGTTTTCTTATCCAAAATTAGCTCCAATGTTATTCCTAACATATAGCTTCCACTCGTGCCCTCCTTCATTTTAAAGCCATTACCCCTTGTCCTATCACAACATACAACTTAGTAATTCCCTCTCAAGCTCTCTGATAGCCCCTTCCATACTGGAATGTGCAATAATGTCCCTCTCATTTCCCTAGTGAAGAATCCCAGCTGTCTTAGAAGAGGTGCTCCAGCCCCATGACCAATCTAGTGGCTTCCTCTGGAGTCATTCTAACGAGTCTACTATTCTCTCGGGTTGAGAGTCCCAAAGCTGGAGGCAGTTGGGAATCTCACAAGAGCAGAGTAGAGAGAGAGAATCACTCCCTGACCTGCTGGAGATCTGCTGATAACCATTAAGGGGTACCTCCTTGGGTTTGACTACAGCTAAAGGTGAGGTCACTCGTATCACATCACTCTGTTGGTGGCTGCACAAAGTGAGGAGCTGTAAAGATGCAGCCCAATTGTCACTGTGACTGCAGCTGGCTTTGGGCTTGTCTCTGTCACCCAGCAGCAGAGACTGCAGCTCTCTTCCTCTCTCAGTAAACCAGCACATTTCTCACTGTTAGTTTACAATTCTGGCTTCTAAAACCTGTTCTTAGTATTAATTTCCTGAAGAATAATTTTTCAAGTGACTTACAGAGTGAAAATGATTCTCTGAGAGAATGACTGGAAAACATGAATGGAAAGACAAGCAATGCCTGATGTTCCCAAAGGAGTTTGCAGGGAAAGTGGAAATGTGAAAGTTAACTTGCTGTGAAAAATTGGACTCAGAACTAGGAAACTGTGGAGAGCTCTGTGACACAGTCTAAGCCACAACTTGCCCACATGTTTGGGTTTTTTTTTGTTGTTTGTTTGTTTTGTTTTTGTTCTAAACTACAGTTTCTAGTTTCTTTGATCATCTNTTTTTTTTTTTTTCTTTCCATCCTATCTAATCCAATGATCTTTGAGAAGCTAGGATCTTTCCTTGATTTAATTAAGTGTAATCATATATTTTCTTTTTGTGGTATTTCCCTTTCAGCTCGGTTTTACTAAATCATAAACTTAACTGCATTAGGTCTAGTGATATGCAAATGATTCTTTTAAAAATCCACCCCCTAAGCTCTAGAGACATGTGGGGTGTAATACCCGCAAAAATCAGAGCCTCTGGAGTTCATCTGTTGTTAGCCCTGACGGAAGTGACATCCTTGAATATCCACTGATGTTTTCTACCCCTCACCCCTCCCTGAAAGTACTTATTTGCAGATTGTAACATTTTTGAGTCTTTGAAGTGGCACGTACAACGAAATTGCCACCCACACTTTCCTCTATTTAGGTCAGAGTGACTTCAAACTGGAAGAAAAAAGCCACACACGCACAGGCACACATGCACGCGCTCACACAAACAAAACTGGTGCAGAGAAAATCAAATAACGAGGTGCAGCCACCCAAGGCTGGTGTGAAAATCAACATATGGGGAGTTATTGCGAGCACCGGGCTCAGCTTCAAATGGGCTTGTTTTGCCTGGAACCCTGAGATGAGCTGAAAAAGGCAGAGCCGTTTGCTTCACTAATCACTGAGCTACCTGCAGAGAAACAGTCAACCATAAAAAGAAACAAAACAATAGAGAAATAGATGCAGAGGGAGCTGCTGCGGAATGGTGTGAGATGGGCCCACCAGGACCTCCAAGAGTGTTCCTGAAACTGCTGGTTAGAAATACTTCCTGTGGCAGCTGTTACCAAAGCCAGACCTTGGACTTTAGACCCTCCTCTATGGCTGAGACATCTACACAGAGAGGATTCCAACATCACCAAGGGGACAGCAGGCGTGACTCTATTTCACTGGGTTGGGCACTGCCACCACTAAAGGTAGTGGTGGGCCTCTGCTTCAAACACTAAAATAGCACATAAAGCATGGACAGGAGGGTTGTTCTTGTGGTTTTGTAATCCAGAGACTTCAAAGGATATCACTTCATAGGGTGGGGGTTTAAGAAGTGTAAAACTCCTAAAAAGAAAAAGAAAATATTTTTTGAAAGAGTGAAGAAAAAAAAAATTGTAAATATCTTATAGAATCCCATCTACATGCTAAGGAACATAAAGAGTATGGCACCACTGCCCATGGCAGGAGAGTTACAATTACACGAAATTAAGGTTCCTTCCAACCCAAACCATTCTGTGATTCTATGATTCAAGAAAGGAAACTGCCCAAAATAAAAAGAGATGAGTGGATGCAGTTCATAAAGCTCTAATCTTTGGTTGATGTGTGAGACTAGAAAGATGAGACACCCTTGGAAGAGGCCCATGTCTCTCATCACACTCAGAAAATCTCATTAGGTTTTCATAGTCTAAATTATATCATCTTAGCAAGGCAGAAAAATATTAGCTTAATTGTATTATTTTATTCATATTTATCTGGCTCTTAGAATAATGGTATGAAATGTACAAGTTGAATAACATGCATTTATGTCGGTCCATATTTAGATCTGATATGAAGAAATGGCTAATGTTGAGCATTAGCCATTTCTGTTCTGTTAGAATAATTCCTCCTTACCAAAATTAAGAAATGTGATAGTATAGAGAGGTATTAGGATTCAGATTTCATTTTTTCATTCAGAAAAAAAAAATGTAATATATGTGTGTATGAAAACAAAAAACCTGTCAAAGTTTACCAGAAAAATTAATTTCAAAAATATCAGGATTTCTAGGAGGAGGGACTTTCTTTATCCGTTTGGGAAAAGCAGACAATTTGCACATGATAAAAAGGACAAGAAAATAGCACCAAGTAATACAATTGCCTTTACCTTAGAGTTATTAAAATCTCTTCTCTTATAAAATTGAATGTGTATTTGGTATCCAAATGGAAGTGCAATGTTAAAATGCCATTGCAAGTCCAGATGGTACTTATTTAAAAGTAAATAGGTGAATTCCAAGATGACATGAAGGTTTTTCCACATTAACATTTCTGTTTCAGATTTTTTATTGGATTGCCTGACATTCTGTACACCTGCTGGTGTACTTAGACCTGGTGATGGTTATACTTCCTGTGGGCCACCAGTGCACTCCAGATGCCCACAGATGTGCAGCTTCAGGACCCCGCTGAGGTTGTCCCCTGAAATGAAAATGGTGCGGAGATGCACTCCCAGCCATCCACACAGGTGAATACTGACAGATTACTGGGATTGCATTCCTGAGAACATGAGGTGGTGAAATGTGACTGTGCTGGTGTGTGTGTATGTGTGCCTGTGTGTATGTAATACAGTTGTAACCATGCCAGCAAAGAAAATATTGCCAGCACTAACATGCTACAGAGATCTTAGCACCATATTGTACTGTGGTAAATATTTCTTTTTTTGTTCTGCTGTAGTTTTATACCCTTCTTAAAACACATTATTGAGAGTGATTCCCATATCCCCTAGTAGTGATTAGTCAGTCATGAGTGAGAAAGTTTCAAAAGAAATTGTGTATATATACAATAAAATAATTTTTCATTTTTATAGCTGTAATAAAAGCATAAAAAAAGCAAGAAGGGAAAACAAAACCCAGCCAAACAAACAACAAAAAAAATTAAATAAAACATTGAATGCTACTAAAAGGAGAAATAAAAGACACAAGTAACAATGGCAGGTCAGGATTCAGATAGAGCATTCAAATCATACAGGGAATGTGAAAAGCATTCAGCAGTGATATTCAACCAACAATATGCATAAAACAAGGAGATATTATTCCCAAGGTGATGCACATCTCTCACCCAGGGCAAATTCAAGCTAACTAGAAAAGTCAAGCACTTATCATGAAAATTACGTGAAGGATTATAAGAACAACATCCCAGTCATTCTTAGAGAAGGAACACAAACTATAAAATCCCTAATGCCAGTTATTTAGTGAGATGTAGGTTTCATTTTCTTTCTCATCTTTTTCTTTCCTTTCAGCTTGACAAAGATAACTTGTCTAAACAATAGAAATACCTCCTGTGCTGCACCAGTTCAATCCGAAATCTATCAAGGTAATAATGTGGTTTGAAAAACCATCACAGAAGCTCACTGAAAATATTACTGAACATACACCCCAGAGAGGTAATATGGCTTATGGCTCACATCAGGGAGATGAAAATCAAGTTAAAATACAGGCTAAGTGACATGCCTGGGGTCTCACCATTGTTTTGTGGCAGACTGAGTGTGTGGACCAGGGCTAATGTACTGATCAGCATTTGACTACATAGACTTTGATTTAAATACCTTAGTTAAAACAGAGATAGCTATAAATCCTGAACTTGAACCCAGAAAAATTAACCTGAGAGAGGAATTCATTTGCATATATGTAACTTTGAGAGAGTTCTATCAATTAAACATACAATTTTTAAGACTGAAAGTATTGTTTTAAACACAAGACTATGCATTCTGAGAAGCAGGGACTTGTTTTTGTTCACTTTTGTTTGCTGATGTTCTACGCTCAGGTAATTCCTATTCAGGAATATTTTGGCTGATATTATCTGAATAATATGAAATGTGCAGGAGCCTAAGTTTGCCACACATTTAGCAAGATCTTACACAATGTTAGATTATTGCTAGAATCGGCTAGAAAAATATAATTTGAAAGACATTTATGACAACACCCAGGGTCACAGGTACTAAAGATATTTGAACTTAGAATTAGCTAAACCAGGAGAAGAAAAGGGCTTACAAGAACAGACAGCAAAATATTGATCAGCTCAGTCCTTTAAAGTTTGAGGGTTTTTATCCCTTTCCCCCCTCGCCCTCCTTCTCCTCCTTCTGCTTCCTCTTCTTCTCCTGCTTCTNCGTCGTCCTCATCCTTTTCGTTCTCTTCTACTTCTCCTCCTCTTCCTTCTCCTCCTCCACATCCCCACTCCCCACCCCCCACCAGCACCTCACATTTTTTTGTCTCTGGCACAGCTATTACACAGAGGAGAACAGCCCCAATTCCTTCAGGTGTGAAACTGTAAAGTCAAGCACCCTTGTTCAAGCAAGTAAATACTTTTTTTCAGCTTTAAATGGGCGAAAAATAGTTTACACTATTGAGAAGTTAGCCCAGGTAAGAAGCAGCCAGCAACTCTAAAGTAAATTAGAATTTTTGGGTCACAATATAAAACACATAAATTCTTTTCTTACAGAAAAAACAGAAGGCATAAGTCTGACCCAGTAATTTAAGTGACAAAGAAGTAACCTTTGTTGACTTTCTTCTGATATATTTTCATAACTGCTTTTCACATTTCCTGTTTACCAAGTTTCCTAAATACTGATTTTAAATCTGCCTTACCCAGTACTTTCCCCCACCTTTGTTCAGTTGTTTCATTAAACTTTTGATGGGCCATTCAGAGAGTTGTTTGTATCATCTGATTTCCTCTCTCTGGAGAAAGCTTTCACTGTTTCATTACATATAAAAAGCACACAGAGAGGTGGTGAAAATTATTTGGACACAGTGAAGGTACAATATTACAGAACATTCCTACATTCTTTACAATGTCAGATACACAAAAATATATTTACTGTGCTCCAGCTGCTGACCAACTCTTGTCTTCCTCCAGTCACTCACATTAACATTTCTGAAACTACCGTTTCCATATTGTCCCAGCCTATTCTTTCACTTCTCTATCATTCCTAAACCCTTCTGGAATTGACAGGATAGACAGACCAGGCACTTCAGAAGACATGAATAAAGGAAAGCATGCTGAAGAGAAGCCTCTTTTAATCCATGGTTTTCCTACTTGGTCAGGACTAGAAGATTTGAGATTGATTTCCTCATTTTTAGAGAGAAACTTAGAACTTTTAGTTACAGGTTTTTCTGATATTGGAGGTAAGTATGAGTGTATTCTCAATTATCTATGTTAAAACTGTCCATATTGCATGCTATTACTAAGAGAAATTATGTGAACATTACTCCTAAGTTTATTACTTGACGATAAAAGTGAAGGTACAGAGCTCTAAGTGACAATGCTTTTACTTCCATTTTAAACTCATAATTCTAAAAAAAGACAGGAGTAGAATGAAAAATATTTTTTTGTATTGTATGAGTGCCTGAACCCAAAGTTACTTGTCTTTCCAGCTTTGTTTTCCCTTGTCCTCCCCATCTCCATCCCCTGCTCCTGTCTTCTTTTATCACTGTCATGATGACACAGGACAAAGACTGTTGTTACGCCTTGGATGTTACACCAGGCGTTGAAGCACAAGCTTTACAAGAACATGACTACAGTGCTCAAGAGTCCTTCTGTGAATCTGAGTGTGTCCCCAGGAAGGGACAACACTTAGCTCTGGCAAAATGTGTTCCATTAGGAGACGTCAGAGCCTTTCTGTGGAAGTCAACGCAACTGTTTTACAGCTAAGACATTAAGAGAATTATTCAGCTGTAAAATGGCCAAATTAAAAAAATAACAACTACCAAAAAAACAAACTGAAACTAAGTCATTACATACTCCTAACAGCCCAGCTCAGCCCCATATATATTTGGAAATCAGGTATTGTCTGTTCTGACTGCTTATTCATCAAGTGAAGTTTTGTTATTGAAGCGTCAACACTCTACCATTTTAAACTCCTCTTCAGTTCTTTGTTTCTTACTGTTTTTTCCTTTTGTGGAGTACATGAAGAAGGAATCGAGGTGATTGATGGTCAAGTGTTGGCCAAGTGGAAATGATACTGAAGTATGCAAACATTTAGAGAGAGGAACATGAGCCACTTGCATAGGCCCTTAAATAAAGTTTATATATAACCTCTCTAAATGCTCCATATGCTAAAAGATTTCATATAAAGACCACAAAATATATTTTAATCCCTGATTGTTGGTCCTACCATGGCAGTAAATGAAAAGCTTAATGGTGAACTGCAAGCACATCTGGAGTTACCTTAATTAACAATTAAGTATTCCTTCTCTCTCTCCATTTCTTTTCTACTGCCTGCCTTGTCTCCTTCTCCCTGCCTCTCCACAAACACAACCCTTTCTTTCTTTTTTTCTTTTTTTTTTTTCCCCTGGATATATTGGAAAATAAATTACTTGGATTTGTGCTATCAGGAGTCTGTCATTAGGGGGATATTTGTCTTTTTCTGCTTCCCTTGTGGTTTCTATCAAAGGTTCAAGCATGAGTGTTATATCTCTCTTTATCTCCATTGTGTTTTAACTTAGAAGGGAAAGAAAACAGGAAAGATATTTTATCTCCTTTTGTACCATATAAGCATCAGTTGCATTGAGGTAGCACCCATATCTCTTTCCTGCTTCACATGTCCACAGATTGTTTGAGACTGCTGACCTAACTGAAACAAAAAGCGAGAATGTGATTTAGATAAGATTTCTTCTGGGTTACTAAATTATTGGAAGTCTGGGTAACAGTGCTAGTTTGTGCAGTCTTTATACCCAATTGAGCTTATTATAGGTATGGCTTTCTATAACTTTCAGAAAAGTAAATACAAATATAGAGAAGGAAAATTTAATTTTAGCGACAAGACATTTGTTGCAGTTGCTTTGTCAATTTGAAGTTTAATTGTATCTCCTCCTTACAAGTATGAATATAGGATTATCTCGAACCCCCAAATTAGTTCAGGTAAACTTGGATGGTGCATCAGATGTGCATTTCTTATCCTCCATGTATCTTCATCCCACAAAATGCAGGCAACTACTTCACAGAATAAAGACTTTGCCCCAGATTTCTAAGACCACCTAGGGTAAGTCAATCTGTGACTTCTTTGAATGAAGTAAGCAGTGTTTCTTATTTTCCCTTTCCAAACTCACAGTGTTATGGACAGAACAAAACCAACGACAAGCACTACAGAATCAAATACATGCATTCAAATTAATCAAGTTTGTAAATGTGGTCTGCATGCAAAACATATTTTAGGGAACAAAATTATTGTAGTGGGACGTTGGTTTTCCTTTTTTTTTTTCCTGAGAATGATTGGCTCTGTGTTTTGCCTCAAACCTCTGTTGTACTGAAGCACAGTTAGCTGAGTGCCCATGAAAAGCTCCATGTCTCTTGATTTGACCAAATACTTCAGCACCCTTGTAAAATAAACCTTAGGTTGATTGAGCAGTAAATGTGATATGGGTAAAGTCAGCTGAATTTACTAGTGTATATTAACCATAAATTTCCATTTTGCATGCTGTAATATCCAAATTTTCTGCCTTTTTTTTTCTCTTCACCTTCCCTAATTTTACATTTAAATGAACTAATAAAGGAATTACATGTTTGGGGAAAAAAAAACCCACAAACAACACAAAAAAACAACAAAAAATATTATAATGTTTAATGCTAGTGCTAATTTGCTGAATACTCTATTCTTAAATTATTTTCTTTCTGGCTACAGACAGCTAACAGTAAGAGAGGGCAAGATTCTGACTGAGAGAGAGGTAAAAATACAGCCAAAGATGACTTAAGTGGTGACAAAAATACAGCGGCTGGGACAGATGTCTGAATTATTAATTTCTGTTGATACCATAAACACTGCATGGGGCAAGCTGTAATACACATCTTGGAGGTCACATAGATAATGAAATCAGTTGTTTATTTCAATAAAAATCATAGGAAGGACTTTTGATTGAATAATAAGGATCTGTTAGCCTTCATATATTTGCATACTTTTAAAGGGAATGTAGGGGAGAGTGGGAAAATGATCTCTTTTTCACTGAGAAGTGGCTTTTTTCTCTCAAAGAGAATTCTGCATTGTGATAAAATTATTTATTTCTTTTATTTTTGCATGAAAACACTACTACACTCAAAAGCTGACCTGTGTCAGAGTTTCAGGCAGCTCCTCTGACTGCAGAACCTAGCGCCATTTCCAAGCTTTTCCTTTGCACATTTGTTGGCACTCAGATGTCTCTTAGATGATTAACTCTTTGGGGCAGGAGCTGGTGCTTTATTGTCTGTGTAGAAGCCAAGCAGTGTCTGAGTGTCTTTCAAACTGATCCAGTAAACATGGTTATACCTTCCTGTTTCCAACACTCTGTGGAAGATTTCTACCCCAGAGAATGGGTTCTGGCAGCTATGGGACCAGCTCAGAACACGTTCAACAAGTGGGAAGAAGCAAAATTCTTTGTGGTCTCCTAGCCCACAGTAAAAAAAATGAGCATGTCCAGGAGGATTCCCTCCATTTCCACTGTGGCTTCTGGAGCATTTTTCCATTTCATTACTCTGTGCACATCTCCAACAGCCTCTTTGTGTAAAGTTATACTGTATGTTTTGTTTTTTTGTTTTTTTTTAATAACAGCTGTATTTACACTAATCAGTGAAGAAACCAGAGATTCTCTTTTGATATAGAGGGAATAGGTTAGTGTTTCTCTGATGCATGGGAAATTGTTCTAATGATTTGCCCAAGACTTTTAATTCCTGAAACACGTGTCAGTGTTATCAATGAGATACCAATGAGATACCAATGAAATATCAATGTTAAAGAAATACATTATTTATTCAACAGTATTTGAGTTAAGCCCCTTAGGTGGCATTTTTTGTTTGTTTTGGTAGGGGGGAAAGGTGATCTGAGAATGCAGAACTACTTGGAAAAAAAAATATATATGTATATACACACACACCCCCACAGGAAGGAAGAACTGGAAATTAATTATCTTTTTTTCTTTTTTCCCCCATCATCACATTTTAAGACCAGACTTGTAAAAAAATAAAGTTATTCTAACTTAAAGATCAAGTAACTTTACCCCAGCAGGTTGCGTCTGAAAAAAAATCAATGTAGATGTAGAGGTAGAGTAAGAACAATGTAGAGTAAGAACAAAAAATGTGTATATAGAAATAGGCCCCAGAATATTCTCCAAGGCTGAATGCTTGTCCATAATTGTTGATGTATTTTTGTTTCTCAATCCATCTCCTCCAGCTCTGCTGGGCTCCCTCCCCCAGTCAAAGGAACCAGACGCATGAAACTTACTCAGTGAATTTCTCAAGACACCAGACAAACAGCAGGAAATATGACAGATGTGAGACAGACAGATATGAGATCTTTCTCAAAAATGCATAAGACTTGTTACCCTCAGATGCTGATGAGATCTAGTGAAAAGCTTCTTGCTATCTGAATCCAGAGTCAGTCATTTGGGGAAGAGCAAAGACAGAAACCCTAAGGCTCGCCAAGAATTTCTTTTGGGTCCTGGCTAAAACAAACTTACTTTTTACAGCACATCCTCATGATTGTCTTTACCACTTGGCTGTTTAATATCCCTGTGGTATGGTGGCTACTTCCACAGGTAATCTAATCCATCCTCTACTGGTTTTCTTTGTAAGAGAACATTTACAAATGTGGGAACAAAACAGGTTCTGGTCATACATATTTAAAAGTGAAGTTGTATGAGGCTTCAGCTCAGAAGATAACACTTTGTATTTATTTATCTTTTTAAAGCATTGTTGTAGTTCCTGGAGCTCTCCTTGACATCTTATCTATCACAGTGCTTCCACTGAATATTCTAACAGTGTGCTGCTTTTAATCTTCAGATGTAAACAAAAGCCCATCACAACCTGACAAAAGAAGAGGCTGAATATTGATTTATCTGCTGAAAGTCTGCTGAAAGAAACTGTCCAAAGATAATTCAAAATACCCTCTGATCTACTAAATATCCATTACGTGCCGTGTTCTTTTTTTTTTTCTTCTTTTTTTTTCTTTTTTTTTTTTTTCTTTTCTTATTTGGAGTTTCACAGGCCATTTTTGCAGGGAGTGTATACCAGGAGCTGAAAGCTGCAACTTTACTTCATGATTGTAACTTTTTCATTTGTACTAGGTGCCATAAAGGGAAGAATGATAAATCAATTATGTAGTCTATTGTCACCTTGAACACTGTGCTCTCTTCTGGACAACTCAACATGGCAGGAATAGAAAAATCCTAGCAAAAGCAATGGGAGTGACTAAGGTTTACAGATGATGAAAGATTAAAAAAAATTGAAACTATTTAGGTCTCAGTTTCCCACAGTCCTTACTCCCACCTGTAATTCACCTGGCATTAGGAAAGATTAACCAAAGCTGTCTGAGGCTTGGATTACTGACATGTTTAACTCCAGAAGCAGTTCCAGGTCCCTTACCACTGTGGACTTTCACATCTAGTCTTTCTTTGATGCAGAGAAGCCAGGGGCACAAGCACAGATATAAAGTCAACAAGACTATGTCCTTAATCTGAATATTGTAAAGGGAGAGGAAGAGAAATGTATTCTTTCAGATTAAAAATTACTTGGAAAAGGTATTTTTATCATGGTGCATGTGTATAATGCCTAGCAGAGTGGTTTCCAATACCTCCAAAATATAAATGTGAAATATAGAAAGACAGAACTGGCAGTGATATATAAATAATAAGTGACATGGAAAAAACCCATTAGGAGTGATACTAATTTAGTTCTGTCTTAATTATACTGTTAGGGTAAATGTCACCAGATGATGCATTCATATACAGTCTTCCAAATTCTTTTTCCTGGAATGCAGAGAATGAAATTATCCATAAAATATTTTTATAGTAGTATTAACCCTCCATGTTGGAAGCTCTGTAACTGTCAGGACAGTTTACTGTTTCCCTTTATTCAACTTCTGTGACAAAGATGGTTAGGAGAAATGGACAACTGGTAGTCAGATACAAGAATTATCAGCATAACACCTGTGTTCCAGGATTCTTACACCTATACCAATTAAATAACTTATTTAAAATAATGTTCCATGTCACAGACTGGCAAGTCCAAGATGCTAGATAGCTCTCAACAAAGGGATGCAATAAAATGATTAACAGTAAAAGTAACTAAAGAACTAGTAATAAATCATTAAAAAAAATCAAATTACTTGATATTAAACTCTGACCTACTGTACCTAGAAAGTTCATGTCGAAAGCTATAATTACCCTTTTTGTAAAATGGATATTTCATTCTTCCACAAGAAATATGCAGATAAGAGAAGAACATCAAAATTCATAACTGCTCGGATTTTTCAGAAGTACTCTTTTTTTTTTTTTTTCCTAGCAAGAAAATGTTACCATCTGGCCTCTGTGGGTAGAGATCAAACACAGAGCTGAGATGCTGCAGTTTGTTACCATTCATCACAGAGCAGAGGTAACATCACTGAGGGCTTCACTCAGCTTTTTATTAAAAACATGCCAGATATACTAGTGGTTTTTTGAAAAACAAAAGCAAAGTAATACAAAACAATGTAAAGAAAATCCCAAACATCCAACTAAAATAACAACAGAAATTTAAGGAAAACAAAAAAAAAAATTTCTTAGTGGAATATATTTGATTTTTTTTTTTCTGGTGTCTGTACAAGATTATGAGAAGTCATTTTCTCTGAGCTCAGGTGAAAAAAATATGTCATCAGAAATTGTTATTTGATTCTGAAGCTGATCTTTTACAAACCCCAATCAGAAGTGTGGTGCTTCGAAAGCAGACAGTGGGTGCTGAGTGGATGCTGCACACGTTTGCGCACTTGAAACACCTCTTTGTTACAGGTCTGCCTGGAGTTTCAGGTCTGTGATGTGTAATGTCATGGGAGTGTCCTTTGTCATTCTGCATTAATGGTGCTTGTCAGGCATGGAGCACTCATGCCTCACAAACTTGTGCCCTGCCAGGGATAACATCTTTGCTTATACCTGAGTTTGCCTCTGTACATTCTAAATTGTTTAATTTGTTTGGTTTTGTTTGTTTTGCTTTGCTTTTTTTCTTAATCTGTAATAAAAAGCTTCTTTGCAGGAGTTTGGCATGCAGGTCCTATTGTTAATCCAATCCTTCAGCATCTTTCTTGCATGGTACAAGAGGAAAAAAGAAAACAGAAGAACTCTCCTGGGATTGTATGTAGTCACCCACTTCATCATTTATCTTCCTTCAGCAACTCTAAAATCCAGATTTTAATATGTGCTAATGGGCTAAGAACATGCAAACCTTCATCTTTGTCATGTTTTGAGCAGTTACACTTTGATAAAGCACTTAAAAAAGCCCTTAGGTGCTATTGAGGCCAGTGGATAAAAATGTACATTTAAATGTGTTTTCACTATGTTCTGCTGGGATCATGACTTGCTTATAACTCCTAGAAGCATCTGCAGCAGACCTGTTGGATAAAGGAAAAAGATCCCTGCCCACAAATTAATGCAAACAAGCAGGAAACTGAGAGAAATGACATTTCTCAATCCCTATTCTCCAGTGATACAGAGTACATGAAGAACTTTCACTAGAACACTATAGATTAACAGGAGAAAAATGTGTGTGTGTGTGTGTGTGTGTGTGTGTGTGTGTGTGTGTGTGTGTGCATAATTAGGACAGGGTCTCACCTAAGTATAGTCTTGTCCCAGAACACCTTTTGGAGTCCCATTAACAAAGAAAAAACAATCTTTAAACATCTTTTTAAGACGTCTCAGAGAGACACTATAGGAGGTCTTTTTACCAAAAGTTCGTCATTATCAAAATCTCAGAGAGTTGTGGAGTAGATATTCATATTGTGAGCAATGAAAACTATACAAATGGAAGAAGAAAAGAAAGCAAGCTCATCCAAAAAAAACCACACAAAAAATTTAAAAAATGAAATTTCCTAATTAAAATAATCAGTAATCTACAATATTTTGAAAAAAAAATTCTTAATAATTTTGCAAAGGATGTTAATCGATTTTCCAGCAATGAGAAAATTGAACAGTCACTCGCCTATATTAAATTCCTCTACCTTGACTTCTGCTACACAGGTTACATTCCTGAGGATTGACTGTGTCTCACTTCCTCTCTGAACTTCTAATGACTGTAATGCTCATTGCAGATTATTCAGTTTCTTTATCCTTATTCTATTACTCAACATCTTCCTTTAAACCAAAAACAAATTGGTGCAATACTTCCACAACATCTGCACTTATTCTGTTTTAAGACTCTTATTAGATGGGGAGTAGATGAATATATGAGCAAAATAGCAGATGATCATAAACATTTAGAACAAAATTTCACCCAAAGATATTAGGTATTGCATGCAGAAATATCTTTATTTTTTGAATATAATTTCTAATTTATTTTTGAACAGTATTTAAAGCACAATGTTTATGCTGATTTTAGAATGAGGCTTTGTAAAACTGTCTACAAAGGGGTATAGTATGTGTGGGGGTATGACTTATGTAGATAGAACCAGTTAAAACTGCTCTATGAAGAAAATGAAATAAATAAAAACACCAAACTTTTTCTCATATAGCCAGCTGAATCTTTTACTGAATTGTACTCTCTGCTACAACTTTTCATCTATATGGCAGTTTTAACCAGACTAATGTCAGAAACATTATCTATCTTTTTTCCCCACCATTATGAGGTCAATCTGTTTTAGTCAGTTGGAGATCCAAATCCTCCTGAAGTAGATCTTAAGCAATCAGCTTTAAGTATATCACATGAAATTGGCCTTTTGCTGTACTAACTTTAAACTAGGATGAATTATTTTACTTTTACTTGTCCTGGGGTAATCCAATTTCACCATTCTCCCCATGCATAGCCTCTGGCTAGCAACTGCTCTCCTCAGGGACTGTCCATTAGTACCTCTGAGCATGAGGTGACTTCACCTTCCTGACCAAGGACAATGAAGAAATATGTGCTGCAGAGGCTCATTTGAAATCATGTGAAAAGCAGGTGAAATTTGCCTTGTAACATAATTTAAAGCAAAAAAGTAGCTTTTTGCCTTGGAAACAACTACCATTGATAAATACATGCTTATGGCCAACATGAAACTGTGTGCAGTAAACCCAACTCTCATGTTCACTAAATATGCTGGTACTTCCAGTAACTCAGAAACTCAGGAAAGGTCTTTAAAAAACAAGTATTTTGCTTTGTTTCATAATTTATAATAATAGTTGGAGAAGGAAATTTAATAAGATATTTAGCCCATTTTTACTTTCCTTCTCCAGTCTTTTGTTGAGTAAAAAAATAATGGAAAAATGGTATTTTCATAATTTGCCCTGTGAAATGTTCTTCAGTTGTGAGGATGGTGATGGTCTTTTCTTTTTTTTTTTTTTTTTCCTCTCTATTAGATATAGACTTTAAAGCTTCCAACTTGGTACTGTTAGGGAATCAGAAGCACGGAAAACTTTCATTTCAACTAAGTCTGTGCAGTTCATTCCAGAGAAGGTTTAGAACGTCCATGTTATCCTTTATCTAAACTGTGTATCTTAATGCTTTTCTCAATTGTTGGTTTGTTATTCTGTGAAGGATTTAGAAGCCCCCCTTTTGGGCATTAGAAATTCATATTAATCTAAGGTGAAACTTGAAGACTACTCTGTTCCTCCTCTTTTTTAATTAATTAAAGATAACATTCGGACAATAGCTGGTATCTTAACTGGAACACCACTCAAAACCCATTTGTTTTATAGTGGATTCAGGATTAAATCCCACACTCGAGCCTAGCTCTTAATTTTTCAGCATTGTTCTCATGGCTTCTTGTGACAGAATAACACACACAGTGTAATGAGTTTGCCACAGCCATAAAGTTTATTGACTTAGACTTTTATCTCAAAGCATTGATATTTATGTGGGTAGATCGATGGATCACAGATGTTCACAGATGACCTAGCCAGTGGCATTATTCAGTATAAAACAAAAATACTTTTCATCAGGTTGCAGCTTCTGTGAATTTTCATCTCTTCAACCCTTTCATTTTTGTCAAAGTGGCTAAAATATTTATGTGCACGAGAGAAACAACACTAAGATATGAAATAGTGTAGAATTAAGTTTAAAATCTTTGAGGTCTAGTAAAGATACAGTGGAATAAGTTGCCTAGTCTTCGTCCTTGCCAGGCCAGAGGCTGTTACACAAATGTAAACTCAGTCATAAACTAGATAGTGTGCAAACAGCCCAATTGCAGAATTGATCCATGAAGAGGATGTCCTTTGGATAATCTTAACCAGTTCCAATTTCTGTGAGGAAATCAAAGTCTACGTTTTATCAATGGAACTTTTTTTATCAAAAAAGTTTGATGGGTTTTTTTTCTAAATATCAATGATGGAGTCATGATGCTAACAACACCATTATAATCACAGGATTATTATTTTATTAGTGCTGATTTATGCTTTGAGAAAATAAGTAGTGAAAGATATTCATACAAGTTATTTTTTCATCCCCGAAGACCTTGATAAGTTATTATAATCAGAGATAGAAAGTTACTTAGAGAGGTGATCTATGAAGACTGCCTTAAAATCTTGTTGTAAAATGCCCTCAAATTTGCCAAAAGATATTTTGTTTTTTTCTAACGAGAGCATCTGATGCCTATGTGTGATGTTTTCAGTGACTGTGAAAGGTCAAATATTTTGTTATTGAAGACTGGGTTGAAGTCCTTTTGCCAGATAGGTTTTTAGACTTAGGGAAAAAAAAAAATAAAAAAAGACAATCGCAACAACTAAACCCCAGAATTTCAGACATACAAAATAAGTAAGAAATGTATTTAAAAAACAAAAATAGAAGTGTGGCTTAGAGGGGTATGTCAGATACATGTTGTCTAAAACAAATTCAGATTGCAGTGAGATTTTTATTTTATCTATGTCCATCAGCACTGAGAAAATCGTATCATCATTAAGCTAGACTACTGTTTTTTTTTTTGTTTAAAACTCAATTAGTTCATATAGTAATAATAATGTATGCTTTGCTTTATGCATGATTTCTTTTTTCCTGTATGCACTTTTAAGTTTACTAGACTCACCATTTCTTGAAAAACAATATTCACCAATGCCATCAGAGAGGAAAAGAAAGCCCTTCTGGACTATGTTTTCTTGGTTTAATGTTAAAATTCTTAATTGTAGAGGATAAATTACTTTCCTGATAAGACATCAAAAATGGATGGCAAAGGAGGAATAGGATATTTACTGTGCTAGTGACAAGTTAGTCACTAACTTGTTGCACCAACTTTAGTTGCACAGGTGTCCAAGTCCTCTCTACATATCAGAGTGGTGAAAAATTTTGTCTCCAGACTTTGGAGAATTTAAATTCATAGGAATTTAAAAGAGTGTAAATTACCAATTTCCTCCTCTCCCTCAAGAAAGAGTTATTTTCAATTGTCCTTTTCAGAGAAACAGACATTTTAGTATGGCAATTAACTAGTTTACTTAACTGAGAAGCAAATATTCCTGTGATCACTCAGGCTAACAGCGAAACGAAGCAAGAACAAATCCGTGCTTTAATGACTGCAGATGGCAATACTATTCTACATCTCATCTCTTCTGCATTGCAAATTCTCTTATTAATATCCTTGTATGTCCATTTTAGACTTGGGGATTTTTTTTCTTTTTTTTCATGCTACTCCATATTTCCCCATGGTGTTTGTAATTAAAAGTCTCCAGAGTAGACTAAAGTTAATCTGAGCTCTTGTTCTGCCTCTGAGTTTCATAATTATAACTTGCTACATTCATGGCTTTTTATAAAAGACCCAATGCTTTATGCACTGCTGTAGCAGTGCTGCTACCCTTTTTTATTTTTTGGGAGGAAACAAGGGCAGAAGGGTATTTCATCTACGTCCTGAGAGCCAGCTGCACATCAAGTCAGGCTTGAAAACAGCAACCTGGAGCACAGAAGCTACAGATGCTTTTGTGGGACAGGTTTCTTGGCTTTCCTGCATGAGGTCAATTACAGTACCAATTACATCACAGCTTTAGCCAAAATCCTCCTTTTGGCGTTGAAACAAATCGCCTGCTGGCATCCACTACAGATTTCAGATCAGAAAAAAAAAAAAATAAAAGGTCCAGTGTAATTTTGGTGAAGATAAGGGTCCAAGCTAAAACTTCATGAAAAATGTTACACTTGAACTCTATGACAGGTCATTGCACTATCCATTCTGACCTGCCCAATAAGTCTCCTCATAATTTTTAGTGCATGCGCTACTGTGGTCAGAATGCTTTATCCCCGCTTTCCGGTAGCAAAACTAATTCTCCAAAGGGGGGAAAAGAGATTTTAAGAGGGAATGTGTCATGAGTAAAATACAACCAGCCAGATGGCACATGGCTCTGAGTCAAGTGAAAGACAAATCTTCAGATGTCCCAGGGCAATAGCTGGGAGAGACTGAGTTGCATGAGATGTAATCCGGCTACCAGCTCTCTGGCCTGTAGGGCAAACAGATCTTTTGTGGCATCACAAAGGGTTCAAGTGCTCTCTATACTTCTGATTTGAAGGTAGCAGAGGACAGAAGAATTGAGACCGAAACTGTCACCACAGATCCTGAAGAAAAACAACAAAAACAGAAGCTCTGTGCTCTACTCTGTAATAGTTTAAGGACTAAAAGCAATTAGAAAAATCAATTAACTCAATGAAGGCGTATTGAAACATCTACTGAGGTATGAGGTAATCAGAGTGGTTTTAATATTTGCCTTGTCTATTTACACACAACTTTTGTCCAAGAATACCAACACTTACAAAATGTTGATTGGGAACAATTTCAACTTGCAGAAATGCCAGACCTCACACCTTGAAGGAGTCTCAGCAACTTCAATGGCTACTGAGTGTCAGCTTCTACTGCCCTGTGTCTGCAGTGTCCTTGCCCTTTTCAGGTGATAACACAGGGGTTTAGGGGCACCAGGATGGTTCTGGGAGAAGGAGATCTATAGGGTTTTGTTTCCTCTTGCAATCTCACTAATTTTATGTGAAAGTAAAACATCCTTGTAGCCAAGTTGGCTCTGCCCATCTAAGTATCTTGCTGCTACCAAGAAGGATGATCCCCTTTCTCTTCACTGCTGTCATTCCCCCAGATGTGGAGCCTTATACTGTTCTCAGTTCCAGCACTGGTTCACAGGATACAATTGAACTCACCAACTCAGCAGAAATAAAGGGATCAAAATAAGACCAAAAAAAAAAAAAAAAAATCAGGTAATAAATACTTGCCTAGGTATATGAAGTGGTTCAGTGGTTCATAAGGGTAAAGCATATGCCAGAGAGCTCAACAGAACTAACAGGATCACACCAGCAAAAAAAAAGTTCTTCCTGCAATATTGTAATTGATCTATATGCATTTTCACTCTTATTATCCTAGGGATTCACCTTCTCTATGTTTTGATTTAACAGTACAGAATTATTTGGGAGGGCAAGGGGGTGGGCACAGGAAGTGGAGAAAAAAGAAACAAACTCCTCAGTTTGAGGATAAACTTTGATTAACTGCTAGAATGAACCCAGAATTGTCCCACAGACCATGCAATTACACTCAGTGGAGAAGGTTAGGTTTTGAGATAAGGTTACCCCAGACATACTGGAGAGCAAAGCCTTAATTTCAAGCCAAGGCAGAATGTTTGTCCATCACTGGAACCCGTCTGGAGCACTGCATTCAGCTCTGGGGCTGTCAGCACAGCAAAGGCATGGACCTGTTGGGGAAGGTCCAAAGGAAAGGCTGAAAGAACCAGTGTTGATCAGCCTGGGGAAGAGAAGGCTCTGTACAGTCCTTTGAGGACCTTGCAATATCTTGCAGAGGGCACTCCAAGAGAGATGGAGAGGGACTTTTGACAAGAACTTATAGTGATAAGATATATATATATAAGATAACCCTCTTTTAAACCAAAAGAGGGTTGATTTAGATGAAATAAAAGAAAGATTTTTTACAATGGACAAGGTAAAACACTGGCACAGATTGCCCACATCCTCCATCCCTGCAAACATTTAAGATCAGATTGAGCACGGGTCTGAGGAGCTAGACCTGGTTGAAAACGTCCCAGTTCATTGCAGCGGACAAGTTGACCTAAATGGCCTTTAAGGTCTCTTGCAACCCAAACCATTCTATCATTCTATGACCTGCATGCTCAAGTGATTGCATTACAGCTCAGAGGTCTACCACCATGCCAAATTCCTGCCACTAAGAGGAGTTTGAAATTAATACTTATTGCAGTATTTCTGCTTTTTTTTTTTTTTTTTTNTAGAACCCCTTCATCTAACCAAGGCCCTTAATTGATGTGCAATTGCCACAAGCAGAAACACACCACATCGCTTCTCATCTTTACTTATAAAATCTTTGAGAACTTTATGTCGTCTGGGCGGAGCTGACCAAGGACTGAGCAGCTCTGTGACCTCTCCTTGTCACCTTCCAGCTGTACCCACATAATGCCTCTCAAACAAGCACCTTCTTCGTGGCAGGTAGAAAAGAATCATCAAGGAAGATTAAAAGCCTGGTCAGAGAAAAGTGACTTTCTTTCATCTCAGCCAAGGTTTCAGCAGCTCTTAAACCCCTAATTGCTGAGCCTTCATACTCCACTTCCTAGACTGAGGCACGATGTGGGCTCTGTATTTATTTATCTCACCCTGCCAGTCTTCCACAGAAAGTACAGTAGTTCTCTTTTTATGAAGTAGGAACATTTGGCAGCACTGCAGGTGCTTTTAGTCCAGTATCTCTGTTACAGCAGGCAGAAGCTAAATGGGTGATTATGGATGCACAAATCTCAAGAGATTCAGAAGTTTATTTCTGACAGGCACCCAGGAGTGTTCTTGTTTGTGTACTATCCAAATACACTAGTCAAACCTCTTATGTATTCATTTCTAACACTGCAGTGTCCTATTTGAAGACAATAGCCCAAATTCATTTGCAAGAAAATTTCTCTGACTTCCTTCTTTTTGCCTCAAAGTTGTTAGGCTCCAGGAAAGTAAAGTCAGAATGACTTTGTTTAGGTAGATACGCATTTATTAGGACTCAGAGTTTAAATTGAGACATCCCAGGCTTATTGTACTGTGACATCAGACAAGTTAGACTACATTTTATTTTATGCTTAGATCTGGTGATTTGAATGATATCACACAGCAATATGTAAGCAAGGTGAGAAATAGAGAAACTATCAGATACAGAATATTTTTTGAACAAAAATATATCTGTGCCCGGAAAGCTTTTTTTTTTTTTTTTCCCAGATAGAGCAGTCATGCTAAAACTGATGTCTCCTCCCTACTTCCCATCTTGGCTCTCTTATAGCGAGGGATCAGCCTTGTTTTTACATGAACAGGCAAAATACTTTGCCTATGTGAATGATGACTGGTCTGTGTAAGCTAAAAGAGGGAAATCTTACCATTTTCCTTCTCTTTGCACAGCAGGACTGTGACTGCTATTAGCCAGTGCTCTAAGAGTACAAGCACACCATAGTGGTAGACAAATACAAACGTTGCCTCAAGATGAGTGTGCAATATTTGCACACAGGCAAATTCAAGTGGTAGTGCAGCAGGATTTAACTGATTTCAACAGTTTTGGGGTGCATGTATCACAGGTGCCAGGGAGAAAGGAGATATTCTGTGTGGCTTGCTTTAAGAATTTTTTTTTTTCCTTTCCCTTGGAAATCAGCACTGTATATCGGGTGTATTAGACTCTGGTTAGGGGTTTCATTTAACCTTTCCTGGCTTTGCACAGCAGCAGCTTGTAAAACTGCTACCTGTACTTTCAATTAAAGCAGAATTAATATAAAACAGCATTTCCTTCTGCTTATAAGTCTCATGTTAAATTAAGAAATAAAGATCCAGCAGACACAAACAAGAGAAGATTTTGAAATTTGCATAAGCAATATTTTCAGAGATTAAAAAAAAAGAAGTTCATTATGAACCTTGGGCAAAGATTTGAGTGGTTTCTTATTTGATCAGAACTGGTTTGTTTATCCCTAACTTTAACCATATGGGAACAGTTTTATGGAGCAAGCTCATAAAATGAAAATGACAGAGCGCACAGCTCAATCTGAGTCTGCTTGGGCTGTAAATATCTTGTTATCACCCGCTATGATGCTCTAAACCTTATCTCCTATATTAGCATAGTCAGTGCTGTGCTCTTCCAGACTGTAATGGTAGTTCAACCTGAAGATCCAGAAATGCAGAATGCCAAAAACACACATCAGTGGAAAATGTCAGCACTGTAAAACAAAGGGCAATATAAAGATGGGCATCAGCTTATTGAGAAAAGAGAGAAAGAGAGAAAGAGAGAAAGAGAGAAAGAGAGA
>VZDJ01000079.1:454529-466041 GCA_008694505.1 Cyanoderma ruficeps | reverse complement strand
AGAAAGAAAGAATCAGAGATGTGAGGAAAGCAGGAAGGAAGCAAAGAATTCTTATGAAATATAATAAGGTCAAATCAGACACAGGTGAGGTGAGGAAACTCAGTCCCAAATGCGATAATATGATTTGCCAAGACAGCAGAACAGATCAGTGAAAGAGTAAAGTAAATCTGTTTTTTAAAAATAAATTTCTAATTTGATTTTTCTGACTTCTTTTACTGAGGATTTCAATGGGACACAGTTGCACATGATTATGGCATGGCAGCTCTGTCTTAGTCTTTTATTGCATTAGCTTTAAGAAAGAAAATAATTAAAAACTCTGACAAAACAACAACTAAAGCAAAACCAAGCCCAAGCACCAAAAAAACAAAGCCCCAAAACCCCTTCTCTCACTTCTGCTGCGTGGAGGGATACAAACACTCCTCCCCCAGGTCCAGAGGAAGCCTGTTGGCTCATTTGCTTGGTGCCACATCAGCTTCAGCTGATCACCTGACAAAAACTCCCCGAAGGATATGATCCTGAAAACACTTATGAATCTGATCCAGATAGCTTTTAGTGTCTCTGTATCACCAGGGTGCTAAGAAGAGTTAAAATTTGGCCCTAACTGATGTTATACATACTTCCATCAGTGCCTAGTTGCACATCAGATTGATTGTAAAGCTTTATTGTTTTATAAGTCTCTGCTTGGTCTGTTACCAAGTCACATTAACAATCTGTTAATGGTTTTCATTATTCCCAAAGCATCCACAATAGGTGTCTACGACCTGGAAACAGTCCTTAGAGGAGTGAAGAATAATGACGATAACTGTGTTTCTCTGTTCCTCAAGTGACATTTCTGATGTTCTGACAGCGAGGGTTCTGAACCTGGTTTCTGCTCCCTGAGCAGTGTCTGGCCCCTAAACAAAGGGATTAAGAAAATGTAAAAGCACCGGGCCACAAGATGGAGCAGAGAAATTAAATTCATTCCTGTCAGCTCTTAACTTCAAAGAAGGGAGGGGAAAAGTTAAGGAAAAATGTGAGCCTGTCTGGGAAAGTAAACCCTTGCTCCTCTTTAATGGAAACAGTGGAAGTAACCAGGCTGGCTTCAGTGATTTAAATGTAAATTTGGCTAGTCACCGCAGAACTTATGAGGAAAAAATCTTGCCCTAACAACTTGATGAGAATTTGTAAGTCCAATCTATAGTTTCTTGCTAGGGAAGGTGGTGCTAAATAACGATTAGGAGGACATTACCAGCAACTGTGAAACACAGCTCTTCTTCCCAGCTTCACCACTGATCTACAGTCTGACATTGATCAAATAACTTGACTTCTCCATTCATCTGTTTTCCACTCATCTTATATTTAATTGAAAAAAAAAAAAGGTTTTGATGCCATTGATTGTTGTTTTTCATGCATTCAGACATCAGAAAGAAGTATTTGGGGACATATCAGATGATGCTTTCAAGCACATCTCTGGTTGAAAAGAAATATATATATATATACTTGGGTGATTAGAAAGATTTAAAGAATCCATTCCCTGATTAATTGTTCTAATAGAAAGAGATTAAATTTTTCTCAGGCTTCAGGATGTTTCTTAAGCAGGTATAATCACTGTAAAATGTACTTTAATACTGGTGGAACAAAACATTTTAAATATATATATGTATATATAATATGACATTACAGAGTTACTTTATTTTTTAAGTTTTAAAAAAAATCTGTGTTAACCTATTTTTTAAAGGTCTAACATGACTTGCTATCAATAAACAAGTAATGCCATAGAAAAACTAACATGAAAAGATGAACTGATAGACAAGGAATTTGGATAATTCTGAAAAAATTTCAATTTAAAAGTGTGGGATTCTTTTCCAGACAAAAATTTCACAGTTACGTCTGCACACACTCTCTTTACTGTGCAGTGTTATATGTCCCTGCTTCCCAGTCCCTGAGGGTCACCTGTGGTGCCTGAGAACCTGAGAAATGAGAACAGGGGGAGCGTAACCATAGACTTTAAAGGTCAGCTCTCTATAAGACAGCTCTGACATGCCTTGACTCATGCAGGGGATTTTTGATACAGATGATAGAAACTAGGACAGTTCCTCTTTCTGTGAGTCTTCAACCATCTTTCACAGAATGGGCAACTCAGGTCCCAATTAATCATAAAATTCAGGGATTGAAGCCAAAGAAACACTAGAAATTGTGTCTTTGTCTTGATAATATGGCATACACACACACACAAAATTTAGGATACTAAATGTGTGTCTGCAGTCCTGACACCTTAATTCCTCATGTAATTCTGCTGTTATTGTTCCCATATTGACGGAAAGAAGTTGTTTACACCTCATACCTAAGTGCTACCCAAAACCTACTGTGTATCTCTCACAAAAATCTCTGTTTTGTAGTCTTCTTGAATCTCATGCTAAAGGACCTTTTTTTTTTTTTCTGTGTAAGTCATCAGACACCCCACTGCCTAATTGGAGACCATGGATGCCATGATAAGAGTAAAGGACTGAAAAATAATTGGCTATTGCAATGCTCAGCTTTGAAGTCCCTAAATCCAATTTCGTATTCACACTTAAGAACTGCACTGGACTGGTTTACCCACAGCAGGATCTTTTTTTTTTAAAGACTTATTTATTAATTTTATAATGATTTTTAAACAGTTTTGAAGAGTCTTAGCTTTTGTTAGTAAATACTCACATGTCAGTCATTTGGACTAGTCTGAACAGACCAGGTCTAAAGCTAATGTATACCTTGGTGCAGAGTACATGTGGACCTTTTATTTATGGCCCTGATTACTCATATTCTTTTTCATTTAGCAACTTACATTAAAGTACAAGGGTAAAGTAAATTATCATTACATAGCAACAACATAAGTATAAAGGCAATACAAAGCAGTGATGGAGAATGAAATATATATATTTGTTACAGTTATTTTCAGTTTTACACATCATGATACTTTGTTCAATAGGTACATAACTGTTGATATAAACAAGGTGTTTCTAAAAGAAAGTTTCTCAAAACATTACCATGTTTAATTCTTGATACTTGATCATAGTGAAAGTAGCAGTTCACAGTGAGGTTCAGTATTGTTCTGGGTGTCCCAGGGTACATTTCCCTAAATCCTTGATTTTTAGGGAGATACATAGCAATAAGTAAGAAGTAAAACAGCTGCTGAACAAGCAAGTGAATTTCTTCTTTTAATGATGAGATGATAACTCTGAATTTTCCTCTTTTTCTCTCCATAAAGCACTTAAATTATTCTGAATGTATTTATTTATACGGCTAAAGGGAAAAAAAAGAAAAAGAAGAAAGAAAAAGCAGAAAATGAAGAAATCTTGCTGCATAAAAGAAGCAAAGAAAATATAATCTTCTACTTTGAATTTGTTTGCCACTAGCTTATAAAATCTCTGGGTTATATGAAGCTTTTAATCTATCACCCAGAGCTGAACCTTCTCATTGAAAACACATTTTATTGAGTTGCATTTAAATTATTTAGCCATTTTTATAGGCATAAGGTGATCAAATACATAATGTATTTTGATGGTCCCCAAAATGTCCCTGATGTGTGCTGGCTTTTGCTAATTAAATTCAGACTACTTCCTTTTTTAATGTTTCATTTTTTATTTCTCTTTTTCTGTCTCTCTCTTTCTTCTTTCTTTCTTGCTTTCTTTCTTCTTTCTTCACAGGAAAAAATAAAGGTCAGCTGTTAATTAGCGGTTTTCTGAAAGTATCCATTAATATTACATAAATTACTGCCTCAAAATCCAATTAGAATCCTGGGCCATATTGAAACTAAATAGATCATTTAATTTTCAGGGCACAATATGAAATGAAGTCTAGGAAAGAAATCAATACTGGTTCAGTAAGGAAATATCAAGAGAGGTTGTGGGGGGGGTGGTCGTGGTGCGTATACTCACATAACATAGTAATCTCAGCTTTATGAGGGCTTGGATGTATGAGATAAATGTATATTTAAATGTGCAGCAAACCTGGCTTTAAAACAACAGGAAAATATCTAACTCTTCAGCTGCCTGTGCCTTTTATTCTGCCGGGTTTTGCACTCCTTGTGATCTTCTCCCCCCCCCACCTAGTTGTTGTTGGGTTTGTTTGGGTTTGGGTTTCTTTTTTTTTNTTTTTCCCTTTCATCTGTGGTAACATCCTATTCCAATTTAATAAAAGGGAACATCAGAAACTTTTGATTAAAGGATGACATGACCATAAAATCAGATTTTTAAATTAGAAAACTATAGACAGATAGAAAAGGCTATTTTAGTATTTAATTTTTTATGGAAGCTGTACGATTTGACCGTGAAAACATAAATGAAAAAATGTATAGACCTGGTTTCTATACAGCAAATATTGTGATTCACTGCTCTTTGAATAGTAACAATATTTAAGTTTCTTGAGCTTTTGTGAAGAGATGGAGTTGAGTTGGTTGGCCTAATGGCTCTTAAGCATTTTAGGACATTTGGAGAGCCAGTGCTTTTAGCACTTTCTTTTAGCAAGAGCCCTTCTCTGTACATAATGAACAATAATTGATCAATATGACATGGAAATGTGTTTTTGTTATTATTAGCTTCTCCCATGGATAAAAGCAGTGCAAGTACTTCTACAAAAGACCATTAGGCAAATGGACTAGAAGTATCAAACTGTTAGATTGAATGGACAACTCCAGAGCCCGAAGAAGCCAGGTTTCTAAGCAAACAAAATTAGATGGTATCACAGCCACTTTTCCAGCAAAAAAAAAAAAAGACCTGGAAACCAATGGTTCAGAACATTCTGTATAACTTGCATTAGCAGGTCAAGCAGCTGGTGAGAGATGACTAGGGAGATGGAAAAGGGGGGATAGTAAGCAGCAAGGAGGAAGGCAGTGGTAGATTCTGGTTATAGAAATTTCTGATCTTTTCAGAGAGCAAGGATAGAATATGTGAAGGATATCCTTGCAGACTCATCTGTACAAATGGAGAGTTAGTTTAGAATGCAACTTTTTGAATGGATGATGGGCCCCAACACTAAATAAATCTAATCTAAATTTGTTAATTATGGACCCAAAACACTGGTAGAAGGGTAGAAGATTTGTTTGGATAAAACCTTAAAATCTATGGGTGTTAACCGGTCAGTAAGGACTGATTTAACAAAAGAAAATAAATACTGGCAATCTCTGTCAAAATAAAAATGCTACTTTCCTTATGTTCCCTACGCAGTTATTATTCAGAAGAAAAATGATCAGGTATAAAAAAGAAAATAATGGAAAGAGATCTTGGAAATAAATTTGTGGTTTGGGAATTTGCGTATGACGTGGTTGTTAGGATGCTGCTCTTGCAAAATCTTTGATGACTCGTGCTGGGAGAGCAGGTGTGGGTGAGAAGGAGAATCCATGAAGCTCTGTTAAGTCCTTAAAAGCTGTCAAGTTGTCAGAGACAACAGCTAGATCACTTATAAATCAAATAACTAAAGCAAAAGGGAAGTGTTAACAACAGAAAACCTGGAAATTCTTACTCATTTAGCACAAAGCCAAAATAGAAGGAATGCAGATAGTGTTATGAATTTGATTGCTGCCTTCAGCTTCCTCAGTCTGCATAGGGGTGGGAAAAATGTGGTCTATTTTGATGGACTTGGGTTGGAATATTGAACTTCTGGTTAGAAATTGGGAAAAAAAAGTTGCACGGTGAATATTATGCTAATGCAAAAAAAGGCAAACATTTTTAGTGCATAATTCACTTCTGAATTTGGGACAAGCTGAAAGACGTACTCATAGAATATGTTGACATGATTTCAGCTCTGAGAAATGGTTGAAGCCAGTTAGACCATTGATATTAAGTCTGATATATTTTCATTAACATTTCTGATAGTTTATTTCAAAGACCTTCGGAAAAACTGAGACCATCTCTGACATATCTATGTCAACATTCACAAAATTTTGGAATGCTGGAGATAATTTGGAGAACTGGTTACAAAAGTGCTGCCGTTTTCAAGAGGAAACAATAAATCTGAATAACTCTACGTATTTAGTAAAGATTCACTCTTACTTTTTTTATGTGAAGTAGATTCCATCTAACTAATGTGACATTTTCATTTGAGAGGAGCATATGTTAAATTAATAAATACAATGGTGCTGGTACAGTGCTCTTACATGTCCATGAGGTATTTGATTTGAGGCTATACAATATTTGATTAAGCAATTAAAACAGTTAGAATCAATGCAATAAATAGGTTTAAAGGAATGAACAGATGCATTTTGTTGTAAATAGTTTTGTTTGCAGTCAGATGCTATGCCATTTATAAAGTTTATCGTGAGTGACAGAGCTGAAGCCTCAAGACATGAAATCAAGAAAAGTTGAGTATACTTGAGCAGGATTGAGCTGCTCAGAGGTGATTTTATCTGTGTGGATAGATACCTGGTGCCAAGGTATAAAAAAGACAAAGCCCAACTCCTGCCAGTGGTACCCAGTGGTACACAAGACAGCAGCTACTGGGCATAAAGTGAAAATAAAAAACTAAGACATCTCCTTTAAACATAAGAAAAAAAAAAGTAGAAACAAGTAGTTAATGTTGATCAGCACTGGAAAAGATTCTCTAGTTTTACAGAGAGAGTGTGGAGTCTTCCTTGCTGGAAATATTAAAAATCCAGATGCATAATGTCCTTAGCAACCTGTTCTATTTTATCAGGCTTTGAGCAGGGTGGTTGGCCTAGATGACTTCCAGACATGCTTTCAAACCTCAGGCTTTTTGTGATTCTGAAAAGTCTTGTTTGATTCTGATGATAAGACAGACGCAAGTCAATACTACAGAATTTGTTCAGGTAGGTGAAAATAAACATAATTGTTTTAATACACAGTCAAAGAAATCTGAAAAAAATTGAGGGTGGTGGTATCTAACCAATGAAAATAAATGCTCAGTACCATTGCAGGGAGCAGTATTAAAAAGACCTACCATAGGACCTAGGCCAGATAAAGAGGAAGATCTCGAAGAGGAGGAAGACAGAGGCTAGATGATCTTCACATTTAATACAGCACAGCAGTAAAACCTCAAAGAAGAATGAGAGAAATATATCACATTAATGGTTTTCCCTTGCAGATGGGGTCTTTGTTCTGGATTATGTTGTGCCTCTTTCCTTTGTTCTGCAGCCTTGCAGGATGGCATATGGCCCCATGTGTTTTACACCAGACATAGCCTATTTAATCTTTTCAGCAACAATTAAGTTTCCACGTTAGCTGATCCACAGATTATTGTATCAGAACTATTAAACTGGTGGGTTGTTTTTCTTCCACCTCAGTTTAGCTATTTTTTGTTGTTGTTGTTTATAACAAACACTTGTCTCTGTGGTGCAGCACATACCAATATAGAACAGAATTACAATGTACTTCCAGCCAAAATCAGTTTATTGTCTATTTCAGTAGTTTTCTTATGGTAGCAATTATTCTCTGTAAGCCTGCAAGCAAGCAGCAGAAATCTGAAATCATCAAAGAGTTTTTATCTGCAGCAATTTCAAAAATGGCAGGTAGCTGATAGTTTAAACTTTAGTTCTCCGCAGTAGAGCAGTGTGAGAACTGGAAAATGCCATCTGCCTTCAACAGCTAGTTTTAAATGTTCAGGAATCAGGCTTGTGTTGCCATTGCTCATATGTGCTAGTTAAATCAAGCTGGCATGGCACAGCAACAAATGAGTTCCCCATAATAAAATTGATGGGTGAACTCCATCACTCTGAGGGTCACGGCTGCTTTGGAGAGGTGCATTCTCAGCTCTACCAAGTGTGTCCCAATCAACAACAGCTCTCTATTAAACCAGAGGAAGATGCACTGGAAGAGCATTGAACACTGCCCTTATTTAATACAATCTAATGTTTCTAATATATCCTCATAAGAATAATAGGTTTTGTGTATGTAAGTGTGTATATACATATATATAGCAACAGAACTGCAAAGGGATTAATGCAGTCAAAAAAACCAAAAGCAAGAAAAAGGCCCAAACCCATCTTCTAAATTCCTGGACCTGGAGCTGAGAACTGATAATCCATAACATCATGGTGATTCTGGAGGGTTGCCATGAAATATTCTGGTTCATCACTTATATTTCCCACAGGGAGGACGGAATCCCTTTGTCTTGGTTTAGACCCAGTGGCAACTAAGCTCCATGAAGCATTTTGCTCACTCTCTGCACCTCCAAACCCCACCGTGGGAAGGAGAAAAAAAAAACTGAAAAAGGGAGAAAACTCATGGGTTGAGATAAAGGCTCTTTAGAAGGTAAAACAAAAGCCATACACACAAACAAAACAAAACAAGGAATTCACCCACCATTTTCCATGGTGTTCAATAATCCCCAGGAAAGCAGAGGATTACTGTAACATACAACAATGACTTGAAAAGACCAACACCATCACTCTGATGGCCCCTTCTTTCCTTTTTTCTTCAGATCAACTTTTTATGCTGAGAATAGCACCATGTACTGTGGAATACCCCAGTGGTCAGCTGTGGTCACCTGTCCTGACTGTGTCCCCTCCCAGCTCCTTGTGCATACCCAGATCCCTCACTAGTGGGGTGAGATGAGCAGAAGGAAAGGCCTTTTTCTATCTAAGCATTGTACAGAAATAATAAAAAAAGTCATATATTTTCCATAAAAAACCTATTCCTCTCTGTTATTTCTATTTGGAAGTTTCTGGTTTGGGGCAAGCTGTATTTGGTTTTGGTTGAGAAACTGTTCTGCCCAAAAATTACCGATTTTGTTCAAAAGTTTTGGAACTTACTGAGAACTATAAGAAAACTCAAAAAATCCAAAAGTGATCTGACAAAATTTGGTGAAAGAACCAAGAGTAATCTTTTGATAGAAAGGAAATAATGCTGCATGGAAGGAGAAAACTTATTTGCTTTTATATTCTGTTGGAATCTAAAGATGGGAAAAGGGAAGAATCCTGCCTGTTTGGATGAATTTGGCTCAATAGAAAGAATTACTCAGAAAGAACTCAGCTGCAGAAGACATAGAAGAAAAGAAAAGAAAATTTGAACCAGAGTAATGTGTTCCAATTTGGTTACCTAGTGAGACAAAAATATGGTGTTTCAGAAATAAAATATCTTTAGATGTAAGGAATACAAATGATGGAATCACATAATGGCTTGAGTTAAAGATAACCTTGTTCCAACCCCCTGCCATGGGCAGGGGCACCTCCCACTATCCCAGATTACTCCAAGCTCCATCCAACTGGTCTTGAACACTTTCAGTGATGAGGCAGCCACAGCTTCTCTGGGCAACGTGTGCCAGCGCCTCACCACTTCATTCCACCCATTCACAGTAAGGAATTTCTTCCAAATATCTAATCTAAATCTCTTCTCTTTAGTTTAGTCTACCTTGTCCTGTCACTATCTGCCCATATAAATGGTCACTCTGTCTTTTTTTGTAAGTCCTCTTCAAGGATGGAAAGGCTGCAAAAAGGTCTCCCTGAATCCTTCTCTTTTTCAGGCTGGATACCTACCCCCTGCTATCTCACCCTCTCTTTATAGCAGAGGTGCTCCAACCCTTGGAGTGTGTGTGTGAACATTAAAAACAGCTTTCCTCGCTGAAATAACTGCAATATGTGTATCTATAAATAAATGATGTATTGAAATGAGTAAAGTGCTCTTATTTTGATTTCTTCTAATGGAAACGTATGGAAATATTCAGCAAAATTCAAAGGCACCTCATTTAAAATTTACTAAAAAATATGGAACTCATTTTCACCAGATACAATTTGGTGCATACATTTTCATAGGGAAAATGTCAATATCTGGAGTTATATTAAAGAGCATCATATGGGAGTTTTCCTGATTTTGAGCAAAATCCAAACTCTATATGATTGAAACAAACAAAAGCTGTCCCTACAGGGATAAAGTTAAAGCATTTCCAAGAAAATTAAAAATTTACTTTTCTAACCTGAATTTACTCCAAAGGCAGAAACATCACCATAGCTAAGGTCACCATGAATTTTATGTATAAATTGAGGGAGAAAGCATCTCAAAAACAAAGAATAAAAAAAAATTACTACTAGAAATATTTTCACGAACATTCTACTGAACTTTCAGCTCTTCAGTTTGCAACTGGAAAAGAGATTGAACTTTTTCATATGGTTTCCATTATTTTTAGTTTCAGAAGTGTTAGAAATAGAGCTACAAACATTGCCTCCTGTCAAGCTCTTTTTCAGGAGCAGATGACAGCAGAAAGTCAGGAGGAAGCAAGTAGCAAAANAAAAAAAAAAAAAAAAAAGAAAACCACACCACAACTTTTTTAAACTTTCTCGAATAGTATAAAATCTTGAGTTCACCTCAGTATTTGGAAGATGTTTTTAACCCAATTGTTGTTTCCTGCTGTTATCCCTGTAATCTGAAAAAAAAAGTGATTTTATGACCCCCTCCAAAAATATCTGAAGCCTGTCTCACTTTATGATTCACCCAAAACTCCCTTCATTACAATTCCACTTCCTTTCTTTATAAAATACCTTTTATCATACGCTGGAGGGTGATGGCTTAAAAGTCGTGCCTAAGGGTTGAATTACTTAGACTCCCTTGAGCCACAGGTTCAAATTCTGGCTGGGTTGACTCAATTCTGCCTCCTTTCAAGGGAAAGAAATTGAATTCCGTGCAGGTCATTCTGTGACACTCTTTCAGGGAAGAGCAAAATTGCAACTAATATCCAGCCTGCTTTCTGGAAACATTAAAGCTTTCTATCAGAAGGAAGTTTTTCCCAGCATGTTTCACAAATATTTCGTCTTCTGTCACTTCAGTGCTGCACCTTCATCAGTGCTGTGTGGTTGGCAGTCACACTCTACCAGGGGTTGCATAGATCCCACGTGGTTACACAAGGCCAGAGAACACACTGCCTTAAATTTCAGCCCTCATTTGTTAAAATCTTAGTAACAGTAGCTATTTCCTAAAGTTTTAGTGTGATTTTTCTTCCAGAGCTCCAAAATAGGAAGCAGAAGTCAATCACTGCAAGCCTCACCTTTAATTATAAGGAAACCAAGAATTTATTTTTTCTTTCACACTTGCAAAATCATAGATCTTGGACACCTCACACATACACACCTTGAGAGGTCAGCAGCTGAGTGGTAGAAAAGGACAGACACAAATCTGTCATTTTAAAATTGTGTGATTTTCAGCAGTCTTTCATGGTTTTGTAAATGCTGACAGCTCTGTGGAGTGATGACAAGGATGCAATCAGCGGCAGAAGGTAGCCCAGGTTGTAAAAGGTGTTGGCATCCTGTGGGAAGAATAGCATCACAGAGCCAGGCAGCTTAGGAAACAACGTCAGTGCTAATTTTGACTGAAATTTCCCATATCTGGACTCTCTTTCCCACTGGTAACAATCCTGCCAGTTTTTAAATTTTTAGGCAGGAATCTTTAATCCTGGCAGATAGAAACCACTATATATTCTGTCTTGGAGTAATGAAGCTCAAGAGAAATTCCCTGGAGTCACAAGCTCCAGTGACCAGAAAGACCTTTCTGGCATTGTGCTGGGAAAAGAAGATATAGCCTAAGGCAAATTCACATGGGTGAAGTTCAGTGAC
>VZDJ01000079.1:430763-448535 GCA_008694505.1 Cyanoderma ruficeps | reverse complement strand
CCCTCTGTCAATCACCCTGCTAGAATTAGAAGATTCTGGGGATGAAGCCCCTGATTTGTCCAGGTAATTAGATCCCACCTACATCTATTGTCTTTATAATACACCTCACTAACAATTGGTCCCTGGCCCTTTCCTGTCTGGGAGACGCCCCCTGGTACTTAACCTGAGGGCAGAGGAATTTCCTCTCTCTTGCACCTGGGGTCCGGGACCCTCTCTGCCTTCCATCTGCCCTGGAGCGGTTTCCTGGAGAAATAAACCATCAGAACCCAGCGAGAGCCGCTCCTTTTCTCACAAGCTGCACTCCACGCTTCATCCTGAGATCCAGGACAGCAAACCTCTGACCTATAGAATCCCGGGGCGAGCTAGCCGGTTGAGCAGCCCCAGAAAGGGAATTTCTATACTCAGTTTCTGTTATTGCGCAGAAGATTCAGTATCTGTACACAACATTCTCAAATGAAAACAGCAAAAAAAGGCCTTTAAAAACATGAAAATAAATAGATACTGATCCTATCAGCTAAGTTTGTGTTTGTTTTTTGTTTGTTTGTTTGTTTGTTTTCCCTACAAAGAAAACACTGATATAGCATGACATGATAGAAAACTCCTTTAGAGCCTTTAAGTTGAATGGATTCTGGCTGTCTTGAATCAAGGCTGGCAGGGAATATGCTCTCCAGACTGTGGCAGATGGCATCTGTTTTGTTTGCTTGTTTGGGTTTGCTGTAAGTTTCTGAGTGTTAACACTGTGCTCTGATCTGTTCTGCTAAAGGGCTGTGCTGCAGAGGGAGGAGGGTTGCTTTTTCACATGCTGGTGGCTCCTGATCTCTGGGGCTGGTGAAATTCTCTCAGTGGAGGATATATCAGGAGTACTCTGACAGCAAAGGAATATGACTTATTGCAATGTTCTTTGGAAGAGCTGGTTGGATAAAGCAGGGGGCGAAGTACACAGATATTTGGGATCTTGAAACACAAATAGAGATAGAGTAGATTTCCAGGAAGAAAAGAAACAGACAAACATTTCATAGGAAGGGGAAAGAACTATGAACATGTGACATATGATGTTTCTGTTCAACAGAAACTTCTGGTACAACCAGGAAGAGAAGGAGTAGCACAGGGGGGAGCAAGCTTAAAGGAAAATACTTCAGAAATACATGCATTTTCAATCTGGATTTCTCAGAGGGATTAAGCATATTTTTCTGCCTTTAAAAAAGAAAAAAAAATGTACTTTGTTTTTAAAAAGTGACATTGCTCTAGTTAAACAGCATTTAGACCCTAGAGTTTATTGTCACCTGACAGTATGGAGACACAAAAAGCTCCATTTAAGTGGGAGAAAGATGAATTCACGGACAATGTGAATCAATGTGTTATATTTTAATCTCAATATGAATGATGTCTACTGATAATATGGGGTTTTTTTTCTTAAAAATTAATTACAGACTGGGGAAGAGAGCTTTCTTCACTAAGGAGCCTTGCAATCAGTTTTGGAGCATGTATTGATTCCATGTCAAGTGCCTTCTGGAGACTAAAAAGACTTTCTTAGGAAAGGATGCTGGACCTCACAGTCTGTATTCACCATAATACAAAAAAAGACAGCTTCATTGAAGGCAATGATGATTTATATGGCAATAAAGGTGTTTAAAGAATGAGGGAACAAGAGAGGGGAAAACCAGGATGGTTTTCCAAGGTGGACCATCTTCTGCATTGCCTTTGTCATTTTTGATCAAATTACCTTCTTGTACTTAGTTTAAGAACTTTACTTTTACATTGTGGCTGACCACAGAAAGATGGATGACCAGAAGGCCAAGCAGACTGGATAAAGGCTCTCCAGAGGACAGAGATGGCAGGGTGGTTGATTTAGAATCCAATGCTAATATCCTTCCAATGTTTCTTGAAAATGGTGTTTTCCTTGCCTGTGCAAACGAACTCCGTGAATCTACAATGCTCTGATAGGGGATGCCTAACAAGAATGATGAAGGGATGTCTTGATCCAAGAGAAATCTTCTTGTTTAGGAAACAGTATACTAAAAATCTAGCCAAAATATTTAAAGGGAGAAATTCTAAACATTCATGAGAAAGGCAACAGACACAAAGGACTGAGGAGATCTCCTCTTCTGGACAAATTTTCTAGGGATGGATGATGACACTTTCCAGTCATATATACTTCATAGCTGTAATCACTAGTTTTTTTAAATTCAATTTGAATCCAGACAGTAACTGGGATACAACATTTCCCTGCCACAGCAAATGGACGTGGAGATGATAGTCTTGGATTTGGCTCATAGCCCTTGTGCCTCTCCCTAAGCAAGAAGATGGACTTCCGATTGTGTGGATAAGGAATGATTTGGCCATTTGTCAGCCAGTTCTGCAAGACTTTATAGCCAATCAGTCATATTGCCTTATTAGCATCATCCATACTTGTTTTAGGATGCCGTTGCACTGTTTCTCTGATGGCAGAAACCCATGATAGAAGAATCATCCATGCCAGAGAGTTGTGTTGTTCCAGCCACAGGTCAGTATCTCTTCTGAGGATTCTGTAGGAAGAATAGCTGAGCTGAACATCTCAAATTCCAGAAAAAATATGCTCTGAGGGGAAAAATCTTTTTGTTAAAGTTTTGTTTTTCTCACCTAGTACTGAGAATTCATCTAGATATTATCTGGAGATGACAAACTGGTAGAGAGGGAATTTTCTAAGTAGTGTGATGAGTTTTTCCATCTTACTTCAATATCCTTGATACTGTGCAGTCATCTTCTAACATTGAAAAATTCCCATGTAATTTTTGTGTCCTTTTATTCTCTTTGAACAGAGTGGATAGTCTTATATTAAGTTCATTGACCCAGAAGTTTGTAGATGACCTATGTTGATTATCTCTATTGAGAGCTGTTGATATTTCTTGAAAGAGTGGACATGTTCCTTGTTTTTCATAATTTTATATGGATAAGACATTGATTCTTCTTTCTCACGTCAAATAAAATTGTGATTATGAAATCAACAGCTTTTATATGTTGTCTGTCCACAATTCTCTGAGTGACATGGAGCTGAGGGTTCTTACTGAGCTCTCAGAGATCATGCCTGATCTGATAGGAACCAAATTTGATTATTGCAGAGGGACTTTTATGTTTCAGGAGATGAAGGCTTCAGACCCTTAAAAGCTCATGTGTTTCAAATATCCCTATTCATTAGCAAATGTTTAAAGTGTTCCTCAGAACAGTTTTCTTATTTTTAACATACAAAAAGCTTTTTTTTTTTCCTTATTCTGTTGTGCCTCTTAAATATTCCTTCTTGTAGTCTTCAGGTGAAAGCTTTGTTATTTTGCCCTTTAATTGCTGCTGGTTTGATTGACAGGAAAACAGCACAGAAGAGTTGGGGTGGTTTTTTTTAGTGAAATGAAGCTTTTTCTTTTTTATCCTTAGTGACAAAATGTATCCAGCTATTATCAGACTTTCAGGGAAGCAGAGAAGGAAAACTCCAACATTTGATGGGAAATTGTAGAGAGTGAGAACGCAATCACCAAAAAAAAAAAAAAAAGGAATTATATGAAAAGGAAAAGTTAATTGGTATAGAAAACTAAATTAAGTATTCATTTGTGGGCTGCTTTAATGGTTTAATAACTGCCAATTTTTTACACATGCACTTTGCAGTTGTACTAGGAACTTCATCCTGAGCTTTTACAAGGAAAAGATAAGCAGGCAAATATACTGTGGCCACTGAATGCCCTAGTACTGTGTTTTATTATGTTTACTTTATAATCCCATCATCCCTATGCCACCAGCATGCTTGAGGGGTAGTGGAGGCAGCAGTCAGCACTCCCTGTTGGCTCCCTGTCTTTCACTGCTACCCTAAGGTACTTAAGAATGACAGTATAAAGAATTTCTGTGCAGATGAGGCTGTAGATTTGGGGAATTGGCTGCTTATAGACAAGGATTCTTTTGGTAGACTTAATTCCTTTAGAAAGGGTGAAGAACCATCTGTGGGGATTCTTGTCATGTATAAGGAAGTTAGTCATGCTCTCTGTGGAGTTGAGTTTCTTGAATTTTAATGAAACTCATGTCAATCTGTCTCTTCTATACCCCTGTGTTGAAATCAGTGGTCAGCTAGTCAACAATCACAACAGTAAATCATAGCAGATAAGCCATGAAGGACAGCACTGAAGAATTTACAGTTCTTTCTTTCTTTCTTTTCTTTCTTTCTTTCTCTCTCTTTCTTTTTCTTTCTTTCTTTCTTTCTTTCTTTCTTTCTTTCTTTCTTTCTTTCTTTCTTTCTTTCTTTCTTTCTTTCTNTTTTTTTTTTTTTCCATTCTCCTAGCCATTTGTTTTGTGAAAACTACAGTAAAGGCGGAATACACTAAGTTGTCGGTCATCTTACTTCATCCCTTTCAATCAGGGACAGCTATATAGTAGACACCTACATTAGAAAAGCACACAATTTTTTTCCCTAAATTTTATACTACTATGCACAATAGGCTACAGTTTTTTTACTGCCTATGACAAAGATTCATGGTAGCAGAATGAATGATGTTGCAGAATGAGAAGACAAAAAATTATGTCCATTGCCATTGTCCTGCGCCCTTCCGCTAATAGATTGTTTGATAAATGAAGTTTTTGGTTGCCCAGGAAAATATTGTCTCAACAGAAATTATTCAGCTCAGACACAATACCAGACTAATATGTGTCCTTGAACAAACCTGGTTTGGATATGTTCAAATCTATACATGTTGAAATAATTTTTGATCTTCCTTTTATATGGCAGGTAGCATGTTGCTCCTCTTCTTGGAAAAGTTAATTTTGCTCCTTTGTCCTGAAGAACTTGTGCTCAGAAATAGCCAGAAAAATCTGTTGAAGTGTGCAAATTTCAATTTTGTTTTTCCCCTCCACCTCCAAAACATGTAAAAAGCAATCACTTTATAGGGAGATGTTGGTATGGTGCTAATAACACCAAAGTTAACGATTCCATACCCCATTGAATCCCCTTGACCATTCATGAAAATTTCAACTTGATGATCCTAGTAGGTCCCTTTCAGCTCAGAATATTTTGTGATTTGGTAGAGACATCCTTCTTTTCATATAAGCTTAAAGCCAGGATTTCCTGCGTTCTTAACTTCCATGATTTCTTGTAATTTTATAAAATTAACAGAATTATGTAAAAATAATATTCAGGTATTGCCATTCTTCAATAGATTTCTTTTAAATCCAAAAGACTATTCTGCAGAAAAATGTAGAACCCTTTCAAGCTGGTCCCAAATGTCAAATTATTAGAACTTTCCATGCAGCCAAGATGTTCATTGTCTTATTTATGAAGTGCCATGTTTGCTCTTATTATGTCATTTGTAACATTTGCTGCATTAAATGGTTTATCCTAAACATTGTGAATGTTTTGCCCAATTTCCAATCTTGTCTGTTTGAATTTTACAGATAACCAAACAAAACTCGAAATGTTGCAAGGCTGTAAGATTGTATGCTTCAACATTTTGAGAAGTGATAATCCTAAATTATAAGGTAAAGGAGAAAACTACTTAGAGATTGGCAAGCCCAAACTTGATACTATTTCTTTTTCACTCTTCTTATTGCACACAACAGCAAAACATTCCTGCGCTGAAAGTCGTCTGTTTGTGGCAGTTTTTTTATGTCCATGAAGAAGAAATAATATTTAGATTAGGATCCTCACCTAGTTGCTATAATATTTTTGTTTGTTTTTTGCTTGCTTGTTTGTCTGTTTCAGGTTTTTGGGGGGGAGTTTGGTTTGTTGATTTGTTGGGGTTTTTTTTTTGTTGTTGTTTGTTATTTGTTTTTGTGTTTGTTTTAAGGTATTTAACTTCTGTTTCATTATAGAAGTCAGACAATCCCTTTTTATCTGGATATTCTGAGGGCTATGTTATAGCAGAAGCAAGCCTTTCAGAAGACAAAAAATTCTCCCCATCTCTAGCTGGTGTCTAAGACTGTCTAAGATGGACCAAGTGAAATGCCACCTTTTTACAGAGAATTACAGAATCATCAAGATTCATTTGAACTTTATCAATGATTGAACTTGAATTGATGGGGTCCTCAGACACTCTTGATAATGGGAACCACATTAATATGTAGGAAAAACAGGCTAAAGTCTCTATGCAAACTTCCTGGGAAGCATTGAGGCTGTGACTGAGGACCCAGTATATCTGCCATAAGTATGTTCACACGCAGTAACGCATTTGCTGTGGAAACACGTTATCCAAATATCCAGAGAGGAAATACAGATTACCTTGTTCTGACACCCAGAGCCTTTTTTCTTTTTTCTTTTTTTTTTTTCCCCCCAATATCAATGCTGTTAAGAATTTTTCTTCTTTCTTGTCTGGTCAGCTAAAAGATGCAGCATTTTCCCCTGAGTATTCAGATTCCTTGTGACTTTATAGCCATGAACTTGTCTGTTTTATGTGGCTTTTACTGGTTGCATCCTGCCTTCACTTGTTTATTTCTTATGCTTAATACAGCATTTTCTGATCTGTAGTTAACCACTGTCAAAACAGATCAGGAATTTCTTCCTTTCCTCAGGGTAATTAATGGGGAAACTTCTTTCTTATTTTATTTTGGAAATGTTTGTAAAAATTAATGAAGCATGTTTTGCTAAATTGAAGCTGTTGAACTTTTACAACTGAAATATATGCTGCCTTAGTGAGAAATACTTAAGCATGGAGGAAAAAGTAATGCATAACTAGTCCCTACTAAAGTAGTCACAAAAATGACATGCATTTCTACTGTCTATTTTTTAATGGTATAGCTTGCAATTCTTAAGGAAAAATGCACTTCTGTTACTGATCAATTAAGGCTGTGTTTTCAGTCTTGTATTTGAAACACATCAAACTTCCATCTTCAATATCCCCCAATTTCTATAATTAACTATCCTTCAGGATATTCTCAATACACTGATTTAAGAAAAAAATGAAGAAATGTAATCTCAGCCTTTCATGGCAGTCAGCATGGCTTAATTGAGAGCAAATCAAGCCCGATCAATTTGGTGGCCTTCTGAAACAGGGTTACAGTAGTGCTGGATGAGGGAGGAGCAAGTCCCATCATCTACCCTGACCTGTGCAGAGCATTTGTCCTGTACAGCACCCTTGTCTTTAAACAAGAGAGGCGTGGATGTGACAGATTGACCACTCTGTGGGTGGAAAGTTTACTGGATGGTGTTGTGGTCACTAAATCAAGGTCCAAGTGGAGACTAATTGTAAGAGATGTTGCTCAGAGATCAGAGTTGGAGCCAGCATTGACACCTTTGTCGGTGACATGGCCAGGGGGATCAAGGTCACCCTCAGAAAGTTCATACAACACTCAGCTGCGAGGCGAGGTCACACACTGGAGGGAAGGGATGTCAACCAGGGGGACCTGGACAGGTTGGAGAGGTGGAACTGCATGAACCTCTTGAAGTCCAGCAAGGCCAAGTGACAGGTCCTGCACCTGAGTCAAGGCAATCCCAAGCAAAAGTGCAGGCTGGACAGTGAATTAATTGATTCAGACCAGGCTTGAGTACAAAGACTAGGAGGTGTTGTATATGACCCAGCCTCTCCTGTGGAGACAGGCTGAGAGAGATGGGATATCCACAACATCTCTGGACAATTTGTTCCAGTGTCTCACTATTCTCACAGTAAAAAGGGACCATCCTGATGTCTAACTTAAATCTAACATCTTTTAGTTCAAAGCCATTCCCTCTCATCCTATCAGTGCATGCCTGTGTACAAAATCCCCTTCTTGTTTTCATGTAGGTCTCCCTTAGGAACCAGAAGGATGAAATAAGATCTCCTTGGAGCTTTCTCCAGATGAACAACTCCATGTCACTTAGATTATCCTCACAGAACGTGCTCCAGCTCTCTCATCATCTTCACTTTGGAATTGTTAAAGGCCAGGTTAAGGAAGATGGTCGAGTCAAAGGTGGCCCTTCCATGGCAGGAGAATTCAAACTAGATTTGTAGTCCCTTTTAAACAAAACCAATCTATGATTTCATGATTTTCTACAGAAAGTGCTGCTAACAGTCCTCACTCAGACTGTGGTACTCCAGCAGAAAGTTTAGGTCAAATTTACACATAGGCACAAAAAAGAATGCAGAGTGATAATGAATAATTTCCATCTGAAACTATAGGAAAAGTAAATCTTTGACTTATGAATCATAAGCCTTTGTTTCCCAGCTTTTTGTTCCTATTGTTGTTATGATATCTTTTTGACAATATATGCCCTCTGAATCCATCATTTTGTTCTGATATGTAAGGCTTAACTATCAGTTTTTTCTCTCTCTTATTTCCTCTTTTCTTTGTTTCTTTCAAATGGATTAGTCATCTAGTTTGGCTATAGCCTCATTCTAATGAATGAAATAGACTGGAAAGGAAAGATAATATTCAAATTCCCACAAGACTTAAACATGATGATGCTGAAGGACTCTGCACTTGACTTTTAGACTCCTAAATCCAAGAACTGAGTTAGACACTGGAGTCCCCAGTACAAAATTAAAGAATATGTAAATATCTCTGAAGTTTTCAGTGTTGTGGATTTAAACAGAGTGCAGACAGGTTTAAGAACATATCTTTAATTTCAGTTTTCTCTTGCACTGAAGGTCCTATGTCCGGATTGAGCTGGATGCATCTGCAAGGCTGGGATTCCAAATCTCAAACCTTATCCTGGTTTTGTCTAAAAGCATGAATGTGTGAATAAGTAACTGTAACAAGTAATTGAGGAGAATTTATAAGACAAAAGACTTACGGGTCAGCCTTCTAGACTCCTTTGCTAGAAAAAAGTTTTAGTTATGACTCTTAATTTTGTGCTATAGTTCAGTTGGAAAATCCTTCTTCTCACATGTTTTGTTTCCTTTTACTACATAGGGAACACTATTTGATATGATGATAATGCTGCTGCTGCTGCTGATGATGACAATTAATTTATGGAATATCTTTTTCTCTGGTAGTTCTTTAACAGCATTCAACTGATGCTGCTGAAATGAAGGAAATGTTTGATTCAATTCTCTTTGGCTTGTGCTGGTTTATATTTCTTGACTAAAAAGGTCCAAGCGAGATGGCTTTCTGGGAAGGGACACGACCATGGATTTTCCAACAAACTACACTGTTCATGTAGCAATCTGCACATATGTATTCTTTCTGCTCACATGAAGGACAAGCTATTCATTGTTAGGTATCCAAATATTGTTGTGGTTTAACCCTAGACAGCAACAAGGCCCCAAACAGACACTCACTTCCTCTACCTCAGGAAGGGAGAGAAAATCTGAAAAGTAAAAGTGAGAAAAGTAGTGGGTAGAGATAAGACAGTTTACAGGTAAAGAAAGACTTGATCATGAAAGGAAAGCAAAATCAGAAACTCATCCACAAATTCCCAGGGCAATCAGTTGTTCAGCCATTTCCAGGAAAGCAGGGCTCTGTGATGTGTAATGATTACCTGTGAAGACAGACATCATCGTTCAGAACATCCCCACATTCTTTCTTCAATTTTATGTGCTGGGCATGGTGTCATGTAATCTAGACTAACTCTGGGGTCACTTGGGGTCACTTGTCTCTAATCATTTCTTCTTCACCCCTACCCAGCTGGGGGCAGGGTGAGAAACAAAAGAGGTCTTGGCTCTGTGTAATCCCTGCTCTGAGATAGTTAAAGCATCCCTAAATTATCAACTTGATTTTTCACACAAATCTAAAACACAGCCCACATCAGCTCTTATGAAGACAATTAACTCTATCCCATCCCAAAAAAGCACAATATAAATTTTGCTGTCGCATTGATCAGTCCAATATAAGAATATACTTATAGAGCTTTGATTAAAGTGCTGAAAGAGAAACACAAGATGGAGGGAAGTTTGCAAATTAGAGCAAGATGTGACATTGGACAACCTGGGACTGTCAACCTCCATCTGAAATTTTCCAATAGCTTATCAACTGTATTTTGCAATATTAATTCATTTTGTTTTGGGGTCATTGACATTCTGCTGCCTTTGCACAGATGTGATGGGGGGTTGATGGGCTGTATGTAGTTTCATTGGAACTGAAGAACTGACTTAGTACCTCTGCCAGACAAGCAGAAAAAGAACCACTGTAAAGCTCCAAAGATCAGTGTTTATAAGTTTTCAAATAGAAGCTGAGAAACACCAATAAAGTTTGGATTCAGCTCAAGTGTACCATCAACCTCAGGCAGCTTCCTGATATTTTTATTTATTTATTTTTTTATGATCCATTTATCTAGTACCACTAAAAGATCTATAGAGAAAATTACTGGGGCAAAACAGAGATCCAATTGCACATTGTACAATAGGAGCAAATAATTCCTGTTCTCATTATTTGAATCGACAATTTGCTAAACCAGTATTAACAAGAGCAACAACTTTACCAGGTTAAGGGGGTTTTGTACTGAGTAATGACTGCCTGGAGAAGGAAAGAACGGAGGGAGTAAATCCTAGCAGCCTTTTACTATTGAGGTAGCACATGCAAGTGAATCAATAGTGGCCGGAAAGGAGATGTTGTAAAGATGTTTTATTGGTTTGACTAAGTAGGTTGGCAGGGAAGCTGCTGCAAGTATCAGTGCAAACAATCAAACTGGCCCAAACACAGAGTTGAAGCCCAAGAGCCTTCACTTTCTTGGAAGCACTAAAAATAATGTTTTGGTCATAAGAGCCTATGTCATCCAGCCTGGCCTTGTGTCAAGGCTGTGAACTGCCTGGCCAGTTCAAACATTTTCTTTATTTTAGTCACAAAGGACACCTTACCTAGCTGTTTGCAAAGGACTTTCTCCCAGCTAATGAGCTACAAGCAGACCTAAGTCCATTGCAGGAGAGAAGCATATGATAGCACTGAAGAGCTCAGTTTTGACATACAACAGCCTGAATCTCTTCCTACACACCTCTGCACACTTACCTGGGGCAGTGAGCAGGAATCTCAGTGCTAGAGCTCCCTTTGTAGCCAGAGAGGCTTCTCCGAGGGGTGCTTCAATCTTTTTTAGATCTGCCTGACTCTCTCCGCTTACTTTATTGGGAGCCCATGGAGACCAGGCTCCCAGGTTAAATCCATTGCCTAGCTAACTATATTTAGAAAGGTTGAATCTAAGCCCACAGGTACACAGCCAGTGAGTCAGTAGTTTTTCAGCAGAGATGCCATAACTTATTAAAGCATGTTACGTTGATTCATTGGGGGAGTTTTGAATATACATAAATTGCATTTTCACTCAATAGAAAATTGTTGAGCCACAAGATTTTCAACTCTGTTTCTAGCAAAATACAATCTGCTAGCATCCTTTCAGCAGCAAAACTTTGCCCACACTTATGGCAAAAGAAGCCTTAAAAGTGCTTTAATATTTTCTTAACTGTATTTTACTAGAAATAGCAATCATAGTAATAGTAACAAACAGTTAATACATTGCAGTATTGAGTTTGCATGACAAGGTTTTAGTAACAGAAGGACTACAGGGCTGATTTCTGCAAAAAGCTGCTGGAAGGGTCCCCCATGTCTGGCACAGCCAATACCAGCTGGATCCAGGATGGACCCAATGCTTCCCAAAGCTGAACCCCTCAGCAACTGTGGCAGCATCTCTGGAATAAGAGACATGAGAATTTGTGGGGATAAAAGAGCTGCACAACAGCAACAGAAGCAGGAGAGAGGGGTGAGAATATGTAAGAGGAGCTGCCCCACAGACTGCCAGGGCAGTGCAGAAGGAGGGGCAGGACCTGCTTCAGGCTCTGGAGCTCAGATTCCCCTGCAAGCCCCTGGAGCAGCCCATGCTGAGACAGCTGTGTCCCTGCAGCCCAGGGAGGGCACGGGGGAGCAGAGATCCACCTGCAGCCCCTGGAGGAGCCCAGGGGAGCAGGGGGATTCTCAAAGGAGGCTGTGACCCCACAGTACTCCTGTGCTAGAGCAGGATCCTGGCAGGACCTGTGACTCCATGGAGAGAGCAGCCCAGGCTGGAGCAGGCTTGCTGGCAGGACTTGTGACCTCATGGAGGATCTTCACCAGAGCTGCCTGCTCCTGAAGGACTGATCCTGTGGAACAGACCTGTGCTGGAGCAATGATGATGAACTGCAGCCTGTGGGAAGGATTTAAACTAATGAAGTCTGTGAAGGACTGTCTCCCATAACAGGGACCCCACACTGGATCTGGGAAGAGTCCAGCTGAAGTCCAGCCCCTGGGGTGCAAGGAACAACAGAGACAATGTGTGATGAACTGACCACAGCCCTATCTCCCTGTGTTGCTCTGGGGGAAGAGGTAGAGAGAATTGGGAGTGAAGTTGAGCTGAATTGTCCACCTGAGCAAGGAAATGACAGAGTGGCTTTGGTGGGCAATGGGCATTCCAACCGTGGCGAACCCATAAACTATGCACATATAAGAAAATTTATAAATAGACAGTTTTAAGTCTGTTTGTGCCCTTGGTACAGACAAAGATAATGGTGTTTACTACAGTTATTAATTATTATTTTCATTAGTAGTAGTATTTGCATTTCTATTTATTTGTATTTGTGTTTGTGTTTGTATTGCAGTAGTGCATAATGAAGAACTATGGCAACAGATCCGAATTTCATTTAACTATGTACTTTGCAAACATAGAACATTCTTAAAATAATTTACAAGTCAAGTATAAAACAAAGCTAGTGAATGCACACAAATATACATATAAATGTGGAGGATTTTGTTTGTTTCTCTGTGTGTAATAGGGTGTAAATGTATTTTTTGTATGAGACTGCAGAACAAGGTGATGATCATAGTGCACTAAACACTGAAACTGAATAAAGAAGCCCAGAATCTCAGATTTTTTTTGAGCCTAAAACTTACAGCAAACAATAATATTGAGAAAATTTCCTGACATTCACATGAATTGACCAAATGAAATTTACAAGTCATTCAAATTCCAATCAAACCTAGGAAAGAGCCGATCTTCTTTAAAGCCAGGCAGGGATTGAATATGACTACAAAAGCTGTGTCATGAAACTAGAATCAGAGATTGCCCATCACAAACTCTTCTGCTTAGCAGCTTTGTTTATATAGAGAAATGTGTTAAATGCTTAGGTATTTTAGTCCTTAGTGTTTCATTGTTTCATTTTTTTTCCTCTTGACAGTCAAATGACCTTCTCTTGTGACAAGATGTTGAGTTGATGGCTAGACAAATGAATTACTACAGTTCACAGTTTTGATTGTGTGAAGTTAGAGATCTGGACAGATTTTAAATCAGTTACTATTTTGAGAGGGGAGGAATGCACAAGAATGATTTTAGCTATGTCTGGTTTCTACCTGAAAGAAAGCAGAAAGAGGAAGTAAAAAAGGCTCTTCATTTTCTTCTGACAGTCTCTTATGAAAAACATACATCTCCCAGGTAAAAATGGTCATTGTTGAGCCTGGAATACATCTCTGAACAGGAGAAATATAAGTTACAAGCAAAACTTACCTTGACTTCTTCTAACATTAGGAGACAAAGACACTTCCAGACATTTCAGGCAGCCTGGAAGTACTTCTCTCCTTTTCAGAGGCTGCAGGTACTGTCTGGACGCTTATTTCAAAATCCTTCCTTGCACATCAAAATCTGAACCCCTTCTGTCTCTATGGTCACTGCATTGGTGTAGGCTGTTTGGGTCTGAGGATTATCTAGGAACAGAATCTCAGTTATATACATAAAATATAGCACTGACTATGGATTAGAGAGGGGCTGCCAAGTGCAGCATTCAGACACCTGGCAGTATTGATTTTACAGTTTTCCTGTGATTCTACATCATGTTCCTTTAGTTTCTGGCAATCTCTGTAACTTTTATACTGACATAAATTGTGATAAAAAAGGAATCAAATAATCCCTCTTCCCCCTCAAGAAGTAGTTGGGAAAGCTCTACAGCACCATTAATATTTTTGCTAATGTAGGTGAACTCAAGGAGGACAAAAGTACAGGCAAAGTTAAACCTTACCTCTTGCTATTGTTTCTGTGTTGGCTTTAGGTTTGTTCTAAAAAGAATCTTAGGAATATAAATACCTGGAAAACTCCCTTTATTAAATGACTACTATCATTANAAAAAAAAAAAAAAAAAAAAAAAGCAAAACCAACATCCCACAAGGGTTCATCTGAATATCTCAGATTAACTTATTGGTTTAATTAGAAACCAGAGGTACTAAGATCATACTCAAGAGATGATGTAGGACATATCATTTCACTAATGGTGCTCTTGCACTTAGTGAATACCTGCTACTTGGAATAGTGAAATAGCAATAAAAAGTGAATTCAGTCCTCTGAAACCCTCCATGTTTTACCCTGTGGTAGGTGGATGGACAACGGTCCTTAAGGAACTTTTTATTTTCAAACTTCAAAATCATAGAGTTGGTTGCTTCCAGAGGAGTATAGAGGGTTGTTGTGGAGTTTTTGTTGTTGTTTTTTGGCTGTTTCACTCTTTTGGGTTTTTCTGATCCTGCAAATTAACATTTTTGAAGTTCCTTTGCTGATGAGTTGGTAAAAGTCTTCTGATAAAGCTAATAATGCTGTCTTGGTTTCAGAGCTCTGGTATGAAGCCAAAGGTGTAGCAGAATACCCAAACTTCTGAAAAAAGAAACCAACCAAACAAAAAACCCCAGCCAAACCACAAACAGTTAGATGCAGTTTCTTGAATAACTAAGAAACAACAAAGCTGAAGTTTTGTCATGTCTCTATCATCAAAGGAGGGGTTTGGAGAACTGCCCAGAGGGAAGCTGTACTAATACTGTAATTTCATTTTACATTTCACAGTACTATGTTAATAAATGCATTTGCTGCCTATTTTTTCCTTAAATTTGATTTTCAATCATTGCAGTAAATACTTTGTGCAAGCTCTGTAAAGACTAGAGTCCAGTAACAAAGCTGGTATTAAAGAATCTTAAAAGGAAAGAACAATTAAACGTACACATAAACAAAACAGATTTGACAAAGAGAAAGTATTTCACAGGACTGGAATAAATCATCATGGTTTGTCTGTTAAAGAAATTGCTTTATTAGAAAATGAACAGTTATCACCAAGAAATAGAAGTGCACAGCTAAGCTTTTTAGTAGTCTTTCAACATCCCACATTGTTTGGATCATGGGCCTCTCCAGGGCAAATTAACACTGTTTATTTCAGAAAATCATCTGGCTGCTCCCACAGGGACCTCTACTTCTTTGACTCCAGCACCCAGGAACCACACAGATCACCACGTATCACCTCCAGGGACTGAGGAGAATTTTAATAGCAATAATTTTTTATTTCAATTCTTGAACATGCACCGCTGTGTTTCACGATTGCAAACCATATGACATGAGAGAGAGTAATGGCAGCTTTGAATTTTGAAGGTCTTAAGTTCCCAAGAAGATGCTTTTTAAGAAACTTTTAATGAGTTGGAAAAAGTAGGTTTTCTAGCCTAGGCATTCTTGAGATGAATTCAGTGAATAAGGAAAAAGTTGCTGGCATAAAATATTTTTCTAGGGTTCTGCTACTTCTACTGTAACTAAATCAAAGCAAGAAAAAGAAGGCATTTAAGAAGGGTTGTGATCTTTCAGAGGAATTCAGTTGTGAATGGGATAGATAGATAGATAAGATTTACTCTGTTTTCATAAACAACAGCAAAAAATCTTTTTTGGGGGAAATCTTATATTTTCTCCAAGATTTTTGGAGAGTGAAGAGTGAAAAGTAAATGGAAAAAGAGCCCTGAAGGTCTTCAGGCAGGCAAGAGATGTGCCATATGAAGGCAGACAACTTATTTCAAGCCAAAGGATTAAAAGATGCTAGCTAAGATGTTTAAAAGCCATCTGTCAGAGACGAGTTGTTTTTCTCTAAAAAAGTTGCTAGGGAAACAACCAGAGAAGAGATATCTTGGGGGAAGTGTCTGTGAAATCCACAAACCTCCCACTGATGGTCCTCTTGGTTTAAGTCTTATAGTCATTAAAGAAAATTGGAAAAAAAACCCAAAAAAGATTGTAAGGCAAACCAAATGTTTTGGAATTAGATTTCTGAAGATACATCTGTATAGACAAAATGTGATTTAAATGATGTTTAAACATGAATATGGAAAGATTTGGTTAAAATTAAGGAAGATATACTAATTGACATTTTTTAGTCTCTGTCAATGCCATACACTTTGCCAGTGAGTCCCCCCCTCTGCCCAATATTGACCACAATGGAAAGAAATTATTTGGCACAGACAAATCTAAAATGTTACATCCAAGACGTAAATAATATGTCATAAAAGGGAATGACTCTTGAATAGAAATTTGAATGCCTATGAAGATCACAGTTCATCAAAAACAAGAGAGTTAAGAATGCTGGTTAGAATTTGCCAAATTTAATTTGCCGAAATTAATATGTGTGACTGTGGATTGAGCTTGGATAAAACTGAACTTATATGATTTCTGGGATTTCCTTGAACAAGGCACTGTCTTGAAAGCAAAGGTAATACCAGTATTGACAAGAAAGCCATGAGAAATATTATCTTCCAAGAAAAGAATTAACTGAAAATTGTGATTTCACTACCATTGGAGGAAACAAGAGAAAAATCTTGAATCATTCAGTCAAATTATTTTTAAATACATATATATAATAATTATGGTTGTTTTTAACTGAGCTTTAATTAAACTACTTTGCATTCCTCAGCATGTGTTTGCATTCCTGACAGACTTAAAATAAAACACATTTTTAATTTTGCAATTGCTGCACTTGCTTTTCACTCTCAGTTGACCTCGTCATTTGTTAGAAACCTACATGGCCTTAATAGCTGAAACGTGAAGTAAATTTTCCAGAACGGAGGAGACTGCTGAAGAAACTGCTGTAATACTGACACTGCTGTAGGAAAAATCCTGGCGTGCAGGTTTTTTGTCAGGGGTGAATGAACTCACAGAGTTAGAAGACAGAACACAGCAGCATGGAAGATGATAGGGCTTATAGGGTCTCAAAAGTTCATCTACCTCTATATCCCTCCTCTAAACTTCCCCATTCCAGACAGTTGTTCATCTAAGATGTTCCTGAATGCCTTCACTCATGTGATTCTGCAGCTTCCCCAGGCTATCTTTTCCAGAGTGATGAGAACAGCAGATAAAAGCAAAGTGAATGTGTTAACTTTCATTTAACAAACAGGGGCTGTGTTTTTGCTAGCTGGGCTCTTTGTAGTTCAACAAGAAATTGCACTGGATGGATTGTAATTAGATCCAGAGCCCCCTCGTGGGTTCCCTTTGGAATCCTGTTACCCAACTTCATCTTCCTGATTAAGCTCCAAATGAAAAGGATGCGAGAAGTCTGACAAGTAGGGTGGCAAGCCACCAACAAGACCTTAATCAGCAAGACTCTTACATGGTGGAAGCTCACAAGCCACAAAAGATCAAGATAATGTGAGATGTGTGAGGTAAGGCCACTGCACCACTCCCGCATACCAAAAATGGAACTTTCTCACAGGAACCACTACTGCCAGTGTTGAAAGAGCGCACCTTGGCTTGTGAAGAGTTGTGAATTCAAATATTGTTTTCAAAATATGTTTTGAATTTGCGGCCTTGAAGAATAGATTCCTCAATAAAGCCACAGGATAAAGAGTAAGGGCAGGAAAGTATCCTTTACGGTACAGGACATTATGAAAGGAGATGTCCAGATCATTGAAATCTGTGAGGTGAAAGGATTTTTATTTTAAAGAACAGGTGCCTTTTCTTGTTTATGTAATACAAAGGAAAAAGGGAAGGGAAGTTCTGGGAAGGGAAGGGAAAGTGCGGGAAGAGAAGGTGCGGGAAGGGAAGTTCTGGGAAGTTCTGGGAAGTTCTGGGAAGGGAAGGGAAGGGAAGGTGCGGGAAGGGAAGGGAAGGTGCGGGAAGGG
>VZDJ01000079.1:413837-429678 GCA_008694505.1 Cyanoderma ruficeps | reverse complement strand
GGGGGGGGGGGGGGAGGGGAAGGGAAGGGAAGGGAAGGGAAGGGAAGGGAAGGGAGATGAAAAGACCTGAAAGCTCACTAGAAGTTAATAATGAATTTTCTCTTGTGAAAATTACTCTATTTTAGTTTTTCATCATATTTTTCTCCAATTATTTTTGTGGCATTCATTTTTCATTTAATTATTCATATTCATTGCCTTCTTGTAAGGAAAGTCACATCAGTAGCACAAAGAAAATCATAAAACAGAGAACTAGAAAAATGGAAAAAATCTATTAACAGCATTTCAAAAGAAGTGAAAGGCAATTGCAAATGGAAGTACAAAATCATAGCGGCAGAAAGACAAAGAGAAAACTATCTCAATTGATAGCAAGTGGATGGAGCACATAGAAATAAAATTGTAAATTGAAATGAAAGATAAAGTAAACCAAAAATGAGATATCATGGATCTTTTAGTCATAAAGAACAAAACCGAAGATTTGTACAGATTTTTGTACACATAACCAATAGTTTATGATAAATACCTAGTTATTCCCAAGCTTGCATTACATCAAGTCATCTTTTAGACTTTTTTTTCAAGCTGGTACCACTTAAGATTGAATTTGATTCCTCCTTTATTTCCCACAGACAATTATTTGCATAAAATTGTGTATATAAATATACAATTTAACACCATTTACTTCTTCACTGAATCCTTTGGCCTTCACTACTGTTATGTTCTTGGATCAATTGTGAAGTAAAAATTCCATGACATAATTGAACAAACTCTATGAAGTAATTGAAAATTGAACCTGATAATGAAATATCACAAGACAAGTAAGGCAAATAAAATATTTCTGTAAGACATAAGAAAAAAAGAAAGCCAAAAACAACATTGACATGGAATGTTTTGAGATTTACATGCAACACAAAATAGTTTCTCAGAAGTTTGTAGAAAAAAGGCACACAAACAAACCAATCCATCTCTTTTTAGACACAGAAAGTATAAAATTTACAGTTCTAAACTCTTATTTCAGTTAGTTGCATTAATCTTATAGCAGGTGACTTATCTTTGCAAGACTTTCAAGGAGGTTATGGCAGAATTATCTTGGAAGAAGATTATGTTTCTTTCTGGATCACTCAAAAACATTCACAATATTCATGTTCCATCTCTTCCAACAAGATGTTTATTCATGAAGGAAATGATGCAAGGAATACTTAGAAAAGTCTCCATTTTTATCTGGGGAAGGTAATGAAAAACAAAATTCAGATGCAACTTCTATCTGTCTCATGGAGAAACTTTCTCCGATTAGAATAACCCAATTCATTTAAAAACCATTTGAAAGAGGAGAAAAGTACGTCAGAACTGGTAATGTAGGATATGGTAAATATGAACTGTCTTCTGGATATTATAATTTTAAAAGCATGAATTTTGTGGCACCTGTATTACCAGAATGAGGGAAAATATACACAAGCACCCTTGTTCTTTGCTTACAGAGTACCAAATGATTCATGCTTATCCAGGACCATGCATTTGGAACAGATCTGTAATGACGGCCTCCTGCCAAAGAAGATTTTGTGTCTGGAGCTTGAACATAATACCAGATTACATTTCCAACATCTGTAAACCACCAATTTATAGACAGGAAGGAGCTGATTTGTTGCTTTAACTGCCCATTAGTTTTAGAGAAAATAATAACTTGCAAAATATGAAAAAAAAAATAATTGCAAAGATGAGAGAGTCACATGCTGACAGCTTCAAAACTGGCTTCACAAGACATGCCTTCTAGCAGGTCTCTGGCAGACACAATGTGATGACTTTGCTATGACAAAGAAGCACCATTTGTCAGAGCCCATCTCCCCCTGCCAGCTATTTTCAGTCATATTGCAGCAGAAAGAAGGGAGGAAAACCTCTTGATCACGTGCGATGTACTTTAATTCTCTCTTTACTTAGCAAACTCTTGTGTGCCTTTTTTCAGGCAATTCTTGTGTCCTGTTAGACTTTCAAGACCTTGATGTTCCCTTATCTAAAAATCCTGTAACCTATATAGCCAAATGAGACAAGGGAGCATACAGGGAGAGAACCGTGCTGGAGCAGAGGCTCCATTAGTCTCTTATTAGAAATTGAAGGACAGATCCTGTTCTTCTTCATGGTTCTGCAAAAAAGAGAAGCTCCAGCAATTTCACTCAAACTGAAATGGTGTAAATCTAGATGAGAATTTGTTCCTCCGTGACAGCAGCTCTGAACTTAATAGAATTGTGAGGATTGAGGGGTTAAAGTAATGAGTTCCTCAACAGTTCACCTCTTACTGCCAAGTATTCATTAAGCTTGTACTGGATGTCTTAGACAGTCACCTCTAAAGTCTCTGACTCTGGTGAAGATACAGTCAATCTTCACTGTAATGTCCTCAAAACTTATATCTCTGAAATGTGCTTTCATTAGATTGCTCTACAAATCACCCCTTTAAGACCAATTCTAAATATGCTTTCTGAACTGTAGAGTGATTAGTGCTGAATGCAGTACTTTGGGTGAGGTCCTAACGAAATACACTGTATTTCCTTAACAATAATTGAGTTGAAAGCTTTAATATAAGGGTTTTTTTATTATTAAAATAACTCTCATATCTCTCTTCAGGTCAATATGCTGTAGTACCTTCCCATTAAGCAGATATTATGTCCTTTTATTACATTCTCCGAGACCCATTATTCTGCATTTATCTGCATTGAATTTGCTATCTATTAGCTCAAGTACTTAAATGATCTAAATCCTTCCCTACCTGACTGTATTGTTTCTCACGGATGACCTTTCCTCCCAATTTACTATCATCTGCACACCAGAAATTTTTAGTTTAAATAATATGCTCTGAGTCATTTAAGGTACTGAAAAAGCTGTGGTTCCAACATTGATCCCTGTGGTGCCCCTGACAGGAGTAACTTTGCAGCAGCTTAAAAGCATAACTCAAATGTGCAATCTCACCAGCTGCAGTCTAACAATGTGGCCTTCCCACTCTGAAAGAAAGGTAAAGCCTTGCTTAATACATATTTAACTTTTTAAAAATAGTGTTCTGGCTTGCTTGAAAACAGATGGCCAACATTTCTAAAAAGCTTCAGGGTATGTCTACACTACAGCTGCAAAAAGAATGAGGGGCGGTGAGCTCCAGCCACTGAGCCATTTCTGTTGCCTTTGTACAACATCAACTTTAAGCTGTACCAAAATCTTTGTAAAAACACTGCGAGACTAGCACTGCTGCTCCTGGAGATGAATTTGCAATATATTTGAGTTTGTCTCTGAAAGAAAACTTTTCCATCCCTGTAGGTATCCAAGAACTGGTTGGATGGGGGCTTGAGCAACCTGGTCTGGTGGAAGGTGTCCCTGCCCATGGCAAGGGGGTTGGATAAGTATGATCTGAGGGTATCTCCAAATTAAAACCTTTCAATGATTTTGTGGAGGACAAGCCCTGGCTAACTCAGTGCTGCACATGCTCAGCGGCAGTTTGAAAGGTTCTGAATCTCTCTATTTCGCACAGGGTGAGTGTGCAAGATCAGCTATGGAAAGAATGTAATGCTGAGACGAAAGCTAAGGTGCTGGCAGTGCAGTCAGTATCCGCACAATACCCACGAGAAAGGCAAAAGCGTCACACTGTTTTACCTCTAGCACCTGTAGATACCTAAAGATGAGCAGCCTCTGGAGTCCCAGATGGTCAAAGGGGAAGGCAGGCCTCTGAGGCACTGAAACTCCTCGCCCTGACCGTGAATGTTCGTAAGCTTCCAACATAAAGCAGCCAAGTAAAACCCTGAACTTTAGCAGACATAATATTTCTCTTTATCAGTGTTATTTTGGAGAGATATTTTGGATATTGGTGTGATGCAGGCAGGCATTTTTATTGTGGCTGTGAGGTTTGTGGAAAAACCAGGGTTCTGTGAAAGGTGGGGTGATTCATCACAAGCAAGTTTATGTATGTTGATCTCTGTGTTTTCTTAGGTAGAGCTCTCTACGAAGAGAGCTTCCCTGAGTTTCTTTGTGTTATCATTTCCAGTAGAAAAACATTAAAATCTTCTGACTCGTGCTTTGGCACAAGTAAGTTCATCAAAATGGCTGTGGTGATATCCAGCTTTATGGACAAGAAACTAACAATTTGGAGGACTGGATTTAAAGGATCACTCAAGGTTTTTGGCAGAAAGCAGCTCAGTTCCTTGTTCATAAAACCACCCTGCTCCCCCAGGGATGTCAGACAGACCCTTTCCACCCGTGTGTTGAGACTTTCCCCTTCTCTGTAACCCACTCTTTCAAAGCTTATTTAAGGCTAGCTTTCCTTGACTCTACTCTCCTTGGGGTTATTGACTCTAATTACTGTAGTTTAGGCTTTTCTTACCCTGTTACACCCACGGTGGTTTGTGTTCAGCCAAGCTGGGATTTACAGCCCTCTCTGAGGGCAGACATTTGCACACACATCCGGGCTTTAAGTTTTCCTTGTAAAGGAGGTAGGAGAGATGTTGACTAGAAAATCAACAAAAAATACTTCAAGAACTGTATTTCACTTCAATAATTGAAATGTGTCTCAGCTCCCAAACTTGTGCTGATATTTTCCACTTACTCTATTTTTTCCTTCCCGCTGAAAAATAGGTTGCTATGACTGAGTAATTTTCTTTTTCCTAACAGCAGCAAAAGAACCAATTGTGTATGCACAATTTTTAGTTATTTAAATTCCATCACCCCAAAAAGTGATTATTTTGTTTCCCTAGGAGGTGTTCCAACAAATTTCATGCAGTCAAGGCAGGCTTAGCTACTTCTTTCTTTGGCTTTTCCACTTCTCTCTGTTCCCTCAGGATGTTCTACAATGATTATTTCTTTCTGTCTTTATTTTTTCTCTCTTTCTTTCTTCCTTTTTTTTTTTNTTTTTTTTTTAGCAACTTGTCATCCTGAGAGAGAGACTGCAGCAGTATTGCTGAAGAACTACTAAATGCAGTAGAGGAAAAATCATCAGTGTTTGATAGTGTCACAGTAATAGCATGTTGGATGATCTCTTATCTCATTTATGTGGTATGAACCAGCAAGAAAACATGAACCAGAAATCTGCATGTTTTTATGTGATTTTGTTAATTTCAAAAATTGATTCCATCCTGTTTAGTACATATGATATCAGAGTGGTCCAGATGAAAGAAAAAACAGGAGCTAATAGGGCTCATGGGACAGGTATTTAGATCTTTTGACGTCTCAATATTTCAAATATGCAACATTTTGAAAATGTTTAATATTGAATTTATAAAGCTCTGGAGGATGAAGATTTCCATTAATCCACAACATATGTTGTGATCGCACAATAGAATATTTCCAGATGAGGAGGCCCACCCATACAGAGGATGGGGTATTTCATATTTCATGGCAGCTTACACTTTGACTCTTCCTTTGCAACTTTGTGAAGGAGAACATCATTTATTCCATTTTCTGACACTGGCTCTGACCATTAGAAACTCAAATATGATTATAAACTTATTCAGTTTTGAGACTATGGAAGGTATCACATGGCAGCAGTTTTCAGGAGGTTAATTGCCACTGATATTTCTCAGACATTCAGCATCAGCTAAACCTCTTCCCTTTTAAATCACTCAGTCACTCATATTCATAGTCCTGGACCACATCATCTTTCTATCACTCTTCCTTCTTTCATGTGGAAAAATAGAGACAGGCTTCAGTCTGATTAAAAAAAGAAAAAAAAAAACTAAAATATCTGAAATGCTCAATACTAGTTTTCTGAGGTTTTTTATCCTCAACACATACCCCCTTTTTTTTTCCCCTTAAAAAATGCCTTCAACCCCAACCTGTCCCCTCCCCCTTTGTTTTGTTTTGCTCTATGTTTTGGTTTTTTTGCATGTTGGTATAGGTTAAGTTCCAAGATCACTAGATTATTGTCATATCACTAGAAGAATGCAGGGAATTTATAAGTTTTTTTATACCCTGAATGGTAACTGCTTGGTTTGTCGATATTCTCATTCCTCTGTTATTTCCCAGTTAATTCAGAGGAGCCCCTGCCTACATGTCAGTTGGAAAAGTAAACAAAACATCACAAACTTGTCTATCTCAACTGTTTTACTGATCAAACTTACGAGCAATAATACAAGAAATATTTTAGGAAAAGTGAATCAAACAAAAATTCAAATGTTCTTGGGAAAAATATATTTTCTAAATTAAATATTTTCCGATATTATTTTTCATCTCCAATCTAATTTTAAATGAGTATTAAATGAGATTTGTTAAAATTATCGATCACAGCTATTATTTTTAATAAAAATGTCTCTTAAATTGCTGTTAAGCAGAAGTAGTTTTGTACTTAGAGAAACAAGGAAAATGAGAGCAACTTTTTTTCATTTGCTCAGCCTGACTATTATGGATTTGAGTTTTGATACTAACTTAACTGGGCTCTCAGACATTTTAAAGAGCAGTTACCAATGAGGCCTTAATCTTGAGTTCTTAGTGTCTAAATCTTGGTGCCAGAAGATGAAGGAACCAGTCTTTTGAGATTTGCAGATGAAAGAATAAAGTCTATTAAAAATTGTCAATATTTTCCTTCTTTTTTCATCTAATTAAAAAAAAAAAGTTTTATTTTTTTTTCTCCTGTCTCATTCTAAAAGTGACTCTCGCTCCTCCACAGAGATTTTGATGAAACACTTATCTGAGTTGTCAAACATCAGAAAACGCCTTTTTTACTGGGAANGAAAAAAAAAAAAGAAAGAAAAAAAAGGCAGCTTTCCTATGCAAAAGCATGATATAAATTGCTGGTATCTGAAGCCTAAGCTAAACTTGCTGAAGTCAGTGAATATGAAGCTATTCATATTCAGAAGCTGTCTTTCACATACTTGCATTTCTTTGCCTTTGTTATAATACAGATGGTATAACACTAGGAGGTAGGAGACCCGGGTTTCTTAACCTAAGGAACATTTTTTCCAGGAATTCCACCTCGCGAAGCCCAAACTAGCCTTGGAAATAGACTTTCTCCTACCTACATATGAGTTTTGCATGCATGGCTTAAAGGTACAAATGAAAGATGAATTTCCAGCCAAGGAGCTTACCTTTGAAGGGGAGCTCCTTTTCCTGGAGTACTCACAGCAATTGTTCACTTAAACGAGTAGAGTAATCATTGGACAAAAACAAGGAAAAATTTAAGTTCCAGCTAGGGTCTAGACCCATCTCTTCTTTTGGCAACCTGATTTTGGCAGACTTCTCTGTATATCTGGAACCAGAGGTTCGCAGGATCTGCAGGTCCTTCCCACCCAGCTTCATTCCACAGAGGAGAAGTGCATTGCATCTCCTTCAGGATAGCTCAGGCTCTGCTTCAAGACTGCTGTAAAGAGAGGAGTTTTGTGGTGAAGTAACTGTCATTTGAAACATCTTTTCATTAACCCCAGTTCACCTCTCAAACACTTTTTTTCTTTTTCTTTAAATACGCGTCACATAACATATAGTTATGCACCATCATGTAGACTGTACCACCATTCCACCTAGAACGAGTCTGAGTATAGTTCACATGTCAGAATGTGCTGAAGAATCATCAATTTCAGTGATAAATTTCCATAAATAAGAAATAAATATCAGAGTACTCAGTTCAGTAAAGGCAGAGATGGTGATAAGAGACTTCCCAAAGTAACTCTAATTACCTAATTTTTTTTTTTTTTCTTAAAGACTTCAACAGACAGGGTGTCTCAGATGTCTAAGCAAAGTGTTTTCCTTCCTTCTGTGTTTCCTGGATGCAGGAACTGAAATTCCACCAAAATGTCACTTTATATGCCTAGATTGTTAGTTGAATCCCTGCCCAAAGTATCTCAAAAATATATTTAGATTCCTAGACATATATCCTGTGTTTAGACAAAAAACTTTGGGGAAATGCATCTTTCTGATAAGAGAGATATAAAAGGGCTAAGTATCTTTCCATATCTGACTTTGACATTGAGTGTCTTTAGATGTACTTTGGGGAGGGGGAGGATTATCTCTGTCTCAAAACAAAATTAACATTCTGCAAGCTATAAACAGGTGCAACAAATATTATTTAGTCATGTTCTTATTTTACAAGCATGGAAAGACCTGATTCAGATCTGGTCTGATGACTCATTTTAATAGGCCTGGTGTGATTTTAATTGGTTGAATGTTGATTTTATCCCTCTTGTGAAGTATTTTGCTGCAGAGAATTGGAATCTTAACATGATCTCTGCTGAGATTAAGTAATATATCTCTTTTAATTTTCTTCTTTTTGTCCTTTGATCTGTATCAGTATGTATATCTAATGGATGCAAAGGAGTGTTTTATTTCAGAAGCGATTAACTCAGAGAAAAAATATTCTTATTAATAGACAATATTTATGGGTTCTGTTGAGCCATATGGACAGTATTTCAGAGTCGCCACAGTCCTCTATGTAGAGGGAATTTATATTTTGTAAACTGTACTTTCCGCTCCCGAGAAAAAAATGGAAAAGCATACTACTATTAACAATTTACTGGACCATTTTTGCCATTATAAACAAGAAACATGAGGCAAAGAGAGACAAAAAGCCCAATCAATCAGCCAAATAAACAAACAAATCTTCCTTTCAGTGTAATTTTTCACTGCTGAAACTGCTAAATTTAGGAGGAGAGCTACTTTTGGAGAGTAACTCTGTAATGAGTAACATATCATGCAGATAGATGAACATAGATAGATGAACCATGTGTTTTCATGGGGGAGAAAATAAGTAGTCATTTGGAAAACTGGAACTGGAATAGCTGGGTATACTGGAGTTTGGGAATTGCTTAGCAACCACCTACAGCACATAGGCACAAACAAGCCTCTTCGGCCAGATGGGATCCACCCAGAGGTACAAAGAGAGCTGGCAGAACTCACCAAGCCAGTTTTAATCAGCAAGGAGAGGAGACAGCTTCAAGTTGTGCCAGGGGGGGTTTAGATTGAAGATTAGGAAAAATTTCTTTGCAGAAACTATTGTCAAGCATTGGAACAGGCTATCCAGGGAAGTGGTGAAATCACCATTGCTGGAAATATTTAAAAGCTGTGCAGATGTACTTGGGGACATTGTTCAGTGGCGGTCTTTGTAGTGCTGCATTGGACTCAATGATCTTAGAGATCTTTTACATCACAAATGATTCAGTGATTATTTGGCTTTATGAATTTAAATTTTCATTAATACATATATGCATATAAAGGTTAAGAAGGAGGTTTTAAACTAATCTGATACATTTGTTCCTTTTCATGCTAATGGTCTTTGGGCAAGTGTGGTAGAGTCTTCTCCTAATGAGACTATAGAGACTAACATTATAGAACAAATTTTTACGAAATAAGTGGATTCTAGAAAGCATGATCAGCAGTTAAGCAATAAAGTGTTAAGCTGCCCCATGGAAAAACTGTGTTATTACAGTGCCATTGAAGAAGGTGTCCTACCCTTTAAAGCTTCCACAAAGATTTTATTACTTTGATGTCCCTTGATATGACCCAGGGCAGATACCTATCAAATTAATCTCCCTTTTCTGTCTTCTATTTATATGTTTCTTTGCTTCCATTTAGGACATGTACCTCAGTCTGTTAAAGCACTTAGCTGCAAGATCATCACCGAAAAAAAAAATCTAGTAAGAACTGACAAGTTTGGATCAGAATTTAAGGTTTCCTGACAAAGAAAATCCTGCTCTCATAAATGTTGTGAGATTAGAGTATTCCTGAGAATTCTGGCACTTGAGCAGTTAAGTCAGTTCAACTAAGGCTGAGTTACCCACCAAGGTAAAATGTAAAATAAAAAGCATTGAAACACACCTCATCAGCACTCAGTGTTATTTATGGAGAGTGCCTGGGCATTCCGGCGGGTAATACTCCTGTTGTTTGTTTAAGTAATATAACTAATTTGTCTCTTTAATAAGAACATTATAGATATCCTGTGAATTTCTATGTCAGCAGTGCTTCGAAAAGATGGTGTGTGCATAGACAGACATACTGAGAATAAACTACTGAGAGCTTTACTCTGTAGGTAGAAAGATGAACCTGAGGGTAAAATATTTCAGAACTATTCTGACAACAATGCAAGTTTATGAAATGCTTGTGTTGGGAGAAAAAAAGATTATAATAATACTCTGCACATGAGTTGCACTTTTCACCTGGGAAACCTAAAGTATTTTTCAGACATCAGCGCTCCCATGAGGAAGGTCTTGTGTTATTCTACAGATGGATGAACCAAAGTATAGGGGCATCTATCAACTTTCCAGCTCCCTCTGGAGTAAAGAAGGCTTTTCTATTGGGCAGCAAATGATGCCCTATGATCTAAATTGCTTTTAAAAAAGAAAGGAAAATGAAAGAGAGAGAAAGAGAAAGAGAGAAAATGTCTTTTTCTGTTTCGATATACTGCCAGTGTTGTTGTGCACTGGTTGGAATCTAACAATACCAATTTTAATAGAAATGGCTGGACATTTTTCTGGTTTTAACTTATTTTTATAACTTGATCTTGATTTTCTCTAAGCACTTAAAACAACATGAAACTTTTTTCTCCACTACTCTTCTTGTTGTGAGGGCAGGTTTTTTTACTGAGTGATTTTGAGCTCAGCCGGTGTATTTGTGCAACACCAAGAATAAAGGTCCTAATGGCTGGACAGTTTTAATCCCACCTAATACTATAAATAAACCAGAAAATATGCTCCATAAAAATAACATGCTTTGAACTCTTATTGCCTGAGTTGGTTCTGGAAGATGCATGAACAGACATTTAATCAGACTGATTCACAAGTGTGTAATCTTATACGGGTAACTCTTTGCCTTGTCCTGATCTGCTTTCTTGATTTGTTATAAGGTTCCCTTTGTGGGAAAAAAACCCAAAAAACACAAAAAACCCAAGCAATCAGCTGTGGAAGTTTGAAGATCTGAGTTGCATATTTTTTTGTACTATTTGGATTTTTGCTTGTGGGTTTGTTTCAGGAATGAACTATTAAAGCAATATGCACAGGACAAGATCCATACCAAATGGGGTCTTGGCTCAAAACTTCTGCAGAATTTACAGGTTCATGACTACTGCAGTAATTATGCCAATCAATATTGAAAGACTTTTGCTCCAATGGGTTTGTAGACTTCCTAAATTAAAGAAATCCAGGTCAACTTAGACAAACATATCAGATAATGTGAGTAATAAGATATGATCCTCTGCAAGGGAAGATATTATTTGCCTGGATCTTACCAGTTCAGAAACTGCTTTTAGGATGTTCCTGGTTTAAAACACACTCTGTAGTGTCTCTTTGGTGTCACTTAAAAAGTCTGTGTATCATATTTTTTCAGCTTTGCTTTCTAGGTTTGATCCTTGGTTAAAAGAGGGATCTCATCCCCTGTCACCTTTTCCACTTCAAATTTTGTACAACAAACTTGCATGAAGAAAAGTGTAACTGTGAGTGAGAAAACACTTAGCAAATTGTCTTGCGGTCAATCAATGAGCTAGAATACCGGAGCAGACACTGGGTATAGGATGCTCAATTAGTCCAGTAATTTGTGATGTATTAGAGTTGAGAGACATACACACTGCATTGACGGTCAATGCTTGCAGAGATGTCTTTGCAAAAACAGTGAAAGTGTGAACTATGAGATAATTTATTCTAATGCAAAAACATGGGAAGAGTATGATTCCCCTAACACAAAGAATAAGGAGGTTAAGGTCACATCTAACACAACAGTGTAAGAATTTAGCAAGGCAATGCAGTCCTGTGAAACTTCCTTCCCTGCATTTGTGATAGAGGCTCAGTTGCACAAAAAAAAAAAGGAGAGGGGGGAGGAGAGGGGAGAGAGGAGGAAAAGCCCACTGAAGTTGCAATCTTTATATGGAATTATTTATGATCTTTCCCATCATATTTAGATTTGTGAAGAAGCTTGAGGTTTCAATAAAGCCATTTTTCTGGTTTTAGTTGCAAAGATGGATGATGTGCAACACCTGAGATGAGGGTATTCTGGAGCAGTGAGGGAAAGGGGTAACCTCTGACAGCCATGGCTGCTGTGCTGCCTCTTCTAGGAGCAGGGAACTTCCCTGGAGAAGAGGGCAGGTTGAGCCAATGCTGGCACATCCTTCTGCAGGTAAGCATGGCTTGGTAGAGCCCATTGCCAGACTGGACAGAGCAGCAGAGAGATAGAGACCAACATCTTACAGCCAGAGTGGGGCAGGGACTGCCGGTGCCCAAAATGTGGCCTTGGGCTGTGAGCAGGGAGGGAAAGTCCCAGAGGTGCCTCAGGTCCAGTCAGTGTGCATGGGCTTTCTGTGGATCAGAGGTTTTCCAGATTGGGATGAAACATCTAAATCTTATTGAGAAACAACTGTCCTCACTAAATCTCTGCTCTACAGCCAAAATGTGGTGGTGTTTGTAATCCGTTAAGTCTTTGCCTGAAGTTAAAAGGGGAAAAAAATGCAGAAAAGAAACCAAAAATGTTTCAGAATCAGAATGTAACAATATATAACAATAGTTAAACTGCTTCATTTTCATGAGGTTTTACGTTGATTCATTTATCCATTTTTGATGCCAGTGAGGGAGAGCAAGAGTGACTCCTCCACTCTTCTCTCTCTAAAATTAAAAGGCAATAAATTTTAAACCAATAAAAGCAAATGTTGTAATGTTGTTTTGTTTTGTTTGCCTTTTTTTTTTTTTTNTAGTCAACCTGAATAATTCACTGTCAGACGAGGTCACTAGAGGCAACTGCAATATCAGGACTTTAGAAAAGGTCTGAGTAATTTTATTGCCCGTAATAACAGTTTTGCATTACAGAAGCAAAAAAAATGTTCAAAAGGTCACGAGTCTTCATGATTCAAGGTCTGGACGGTCACCTGCGGGGTCAGGACAAAACTCAGTAGTGCAGCATGCACACCCACAAGTATGCTTTCACACACACACTCACTTTGGTACTTTCAGAATTACTCACTAATAGTTTTTAACAGGTGATAGCTAATGTGTTATCTGAGAAATGAAGAGCTGGTTAGTATTTTTTAGCCGTCTTGTCAGAGAGGTGCTTCCCACAGTTTCTAGTTCTCATGGGAAGATGCACTTGGATATCTGGAACACAAACATAACATCATGGGTGGTTTACAATGATGATTCAGACCCAATTTTACTTCAGAGACCACCTGAGACAGTTGAAAATGGACTTTGCTTTGATGGGTTAGGTCTCTTTTCTCCATCTTGGGACAGATGCCGACCTTTTATTTCTTTGCCTGGACAAAGTACCTCCTCAGTGTTCAGGACTGTGGTGTAGGGACCTCTATTCTCACCCTACAGAGACCAGTACAACCATAGCAGTGGTTTTTAAATTGACATGGTGCCTCACCAGGACGGCCCAACTTACCAACCTGGAAACAATCTCTTGGTAGATTGTACTGTTAATGAAATATCATGCCGTAAAGATTGGATTAAATCTGGTGTTTGAACTGAGGGGGGTGGGGAGGAATCAAAACTTAATCTGATCAAATAGAAGAGAAAAAACTATTCAAGTGACTCTGAAGTTTGAGCGGGATCTCTAAGCACTGAAGATGTTAATCTTCACCAGAAGATGAAGTCTTTTATTTTTCTATGAAGAAAAACACAGAATGCAATGTTCTGGTGTAATCAAATTTCCACAAAATACTTTGAACCATTTAAGGCTGATTAGATGACTCAGCTCACATTCTGTTGAGGTTATCTTAGACCTATTACTCATAACTAAATTCAATATTTTCTTCATGGGTTACAGCAGTACGAATATGAAACTCTTCTGACTTCTTAGAATTGTGAGCTTCTTGAATGCCTCAGTCCTATTTTGTGATATTTTACAGGCTGCCTACAGAGGAAGAGTTTGAGATTGAGATAATCTTGGAGATCTCAGACTCCTGGGGAGAGGTTCATTTTTCCTGTTTAGAAACTAGATGATACCAGTTTGCACACCATAAGTGGGTGCAACAGGAGGCAAAAGTTTGTAAACTTTTTTTTTTAAGATATTAAACAAAACTGAAGCATGAAAATTAATGAAAAAAGAAAGGAGATAAATTAAAGTCATAGACAAGGTGTCTCTTTACTTACTCAGTTTTATTTGCTTAACAAAAGATGAGAACGTTTAAATTGTAAAACTCCAGTGAGTTGTCATTGTTTCTCAGTCTCCAGATACCTCTGGACAGATGCATGTCTGACAGATGCAGAGCATGTAATTAACATAGAGGCAACTCAGTCACATTTAATAGCCTGTAATAAACAAGAACTTGATCTAGACCACATATTCATCCCTTCTATCTCTATCCCATGGCTTATCTAAGATTGTATGTATTGTGTTCATGATTTGTCTACTATTTTATCTATCATTTCCTTGTTCACAACTTTTTAAACTCATCATCCCTCACATCCTGCATAGCATAACAGATCTACAACAGAAAGTGAATATTTTGCAATTGTGGAAGGAAGGAGAAGATGGGGAAAAAAACCCCAAAAAACAAAAACAACCAAAAACCTGAAACAAAAGTGAGAGAGAGATCCTCCTCACATCATTTCACATACTCAAAGAAGGTGCTCAGGAGGAAGCACAAGGAAAGAAATGTAGCATAACAGTCTGTGTAGAAAGAAATGGAATAACAATAAAATCTCTATTAAAGAGCTGGAGGAGCCTTGCAACTCAAAAGGACACTGAAATGACTGAGTCAGCTGGTATCCTTTATTGTTTTATTTCATTTTAATTTAGGGGTATTTATTACACTGATGAATCTGCAATGCATTTCTTTGACTGATTCATAAGTTGCCTGTTGCTGTGTGTAGGAAGTAATCTTACACACAAAAAAAGTTATTTCTGCCCACTCCATTTCCCTTTGATAAATTTGAGAATAAGATTGGCTGAAACAGCATAGACAAAATATCTTAGAAAATAAAGGTGGGTTTTTTTAGAACAAAGCTGAGATACTGTAGGATGGGATGGGTCAATGAGACTGAAAGTAAACACAGTGGACAATCAGCATGCGAATGATGTATCCATGGTCCTCTTTTATTCAGTGGAAATTAAAATGGACAAAGAGAGCAACACATCTCCCATACTAGAATCAGTGTCTTCTATCAAACAACTTTTTTTTTCATTTAAATATAGAGATTCAGCCATAGACATCAGCTATGTAGATGCCTGCAGTTCATTTAATCACATTTGGAATATACTGCATTTTATATTCTATGCTGAGTAATCATGTTTTTTGTGTGTGTGTTTATCAAATATATGCTCTCTCACACTCTTTTTCTGTCCATCAACAATGTCTTTTTACACAAGTGGTTGACTTCATCCAAATTCAACAGAAAAATAAAGGTTTCAAAGACATTCTGCCATGTGATGCTACATTGATGTTTATTCTGGGAAAACATACAACTTGAAAGATTCTGTTGTCATACTCTCCTTAGTGAAACTTCCAGATGCTCATACTTTATTAAACATCAGAGAATTCATGTGGTGCAAGCAACATAGAGGGAAAGGAGAAAATCTGGAAACAGGTATTTATTAGTTGTGGTACTCTCTGAACTTATTATTATACACTGTGATTAGCTTTGACCATGATTTAATAGCAGAGTATTTGCATCCTTTAAAAAGGAGCTGCCAAACTTATAATTGATACAGAGGTTTCAAAGATCCCATTTCTAAAGAGAATGAGACAATTTTTGACTTGGAAATTGTGTTTCATGCAAGCACTGCAGTTCTGGTAATAAGGACTAATTTTTATTGCTTATTATTTCTATACACAGAAAACTTAATTCTCCAGAACCATCCATCTGACAGTCTGGCTTTTGAATCCAGAAGCACAGAAAAAGTCTTTTCAAGGACAGAGGAAAGAGAAAAATAGGGGGAGGGAAGGGAGGGGAAGGGAGGGGAGGGGAGGGGAGGG
>VZDJ01000079.1:386073-411965 GCA_008694505.1 Cyanoderma ruficeps | reverse complement strand
AGGAAGGAAGGAAGGAAGGAAGGAAGGAAGGAAGGAAGGAAGGAAGGAAGGAAGGAAGGAAGGAAAGAAAGAAAAGAAAGAAAGAAAGAAAGAAAGAAAGAGTGTTCTCAAAGATGACATGAAGTGTTTCCTGTGGTCTCTTAGATTATTTATTAAAGGAAATGTTGTGTGATCACATAACACATGGATATGTGTCTCATATGCTACCAGGTGGACTTCCTTGCTGTTTTACTTGTACTTTAGAGCTTAAAGAACACATTTCATATGTTACATATGAAAACTGATTACACTGAAATGAGAATCCACCTAAAAAAGCAAGACATTTTTTAAATCTTTTCCAGAAAAATGTTGTAGTCTAAGTTGCAGACAAATCTTTCAGAGGGATTAGGCAGATACCATTTTAATTTACCCATTCCAGAATTCACTGCCAAGAACACTACAAAGATGAAAATAAAGGAATTGCTGACTGTGCATTTTTTGCTGTTGGAGCTGCTGCGGCAGCAGTCTCAGAAAAAGGAGGGAACTGCTGTGCTACCTCGATCCCACCCATACTGAAAGCCCGTAAGAAGCTGGGTTCTCACATCCTTTTGCCAAATAACTGGATAGCAGCTGAAATCCCCCAAGTGTGGCTTTGTTTAAAGAAATGAAGAAAAAGAAAGAGACAGAAAAATAACAGATGTTTGGAATAGTGACTGTACTGCAGATTAGAGTGGGGAGTCCGAAGAATGGAGTGAACTATTTTTGGAGTGCCTTGCAAGAAGCAGCATTGTAGCTGTCAGTAAAGCACTAAAAGGGGGTCTATGTTTGCGAATGCTTCTTTCTTCTTTGTAAGCACAGGTTGGGGGTTTTTTTTGGCTAAAAAACGTTAAAGTTCAAAAGGCAAAATGCATCTATTATCTGCCTTTAGCCAGTTCTGCTGAGATGAGCCGACAAAGGTGTCCTTCTTACCTCCTGGCAGTTGTTAAAAGACTTTGACTCTCATCTGCCATCAGCTATGATACAGTTCAGAACATTGCAGTTTTTTTGTCATTCTTAGGTCCTCTACAAAATAGGTTCAGTCTGCTTCTATTTTTCTCCGATGATACATTACGCTGACATGATATTAATTTTGCACTTGCATTATTGATGTAAATCAACAGGATAGAACTGGAAGCATGGTCATTAGAGTGTCCAAGAGCAGGATAAAATTTATTTTGGGTCATAGCAAACAATTTGGAAGCCACTAAGACAGCTGGCTTGTTATCTTTCTTTGGACTAGCCTTACTATATTTAATGAATGGTTAGCCTGTTGTTAAGGTGACACAAAATTGGTTGTGCTGTGTATTCAATGCACCACAGTTATGTTTTCCCACTTGGGAAAACATACAATTACAACAAAAATGACCATGATGAGCAACTTAAAGCAGAAAGCACAATTTGCATACAAATACATTTTCTCACATCTGACTGGTTTTGAAGGCTGCATTTAACAAAATATTTGAACATAACTAAATCTTTGATTGAGGAGGTAACCCCCTTAATGGTGACTGTCACTATTCTTGTAGTTGCTGACCTGATTGGATAATTCTCTGGAGACAAGAATTTCCATGTGATCCCACCAAAGTCAGGAATCTTGTTGTCTCTAAGTAATTTCTCTCTTAAACTAATCATCTGAACTTTTGCCAAGGAAACCATAAGGCTTATAGATACAATTCCATGATCCTATAAATCTTTTTAGTAATTAGGGAGGAATTAAATAACTATGGTGTATCAATATTTGCCTGTGCTATCTATAATTTTCTTTCTACAATATGTTACTCCTCCAGAATGGTAAATTTTAATACCCTTATTGAAATATATTTTTACAGTACTCTTCTCCTTAAAAAATGGTCATTCCTAGTCACTACTGTATGTTCAGCTCCTGCACCTCGCATGAATTTTGTATGATGCATGGATGATCACATATTTACACACATGCATGCATTTATTTATGTTAAAACATAAAACATGTTCTAAACTAAAGCAAATCTAAGAAAAAAATCCCTCAATAGCTTCAAAAATGCTGAGAGATGAAAATGACTTAAATAAAATGAAACTTGCAAAAGTGCAAGCAGCTGCCATGGCTGTTCTGCAATAATTCATATATTTTATTGTTCTGTTTTGTTTTTTAGATAATTAGTTGGTGGCAAAGGAATAATCATGTTGCATGAAACATTGTGAATTTAATTTCACAATGAAAGCTATATACTGTATCTACTGAGAGTTAAAAGGACAAACAAAATCTGTTAAAGGGCCAGGCTCAAAAGGAATTTCATGCTTACAATATACCGTGTTTGGTTTGGGAGTTTTTTGTCTTCCATGATATTGGTCTAAATACTTGTGGTTTCAAAAGCAAAAATGTAAAGTTATTTTAGTTTATTTGAATATTAATTTTAAAGTTCTATCCAGCATTTTTTTGAAGACTGAAACAGTTGGAGAATGAACTATCGTTTTGAAGGAAATGTCTTTCAGTAGGACTTACAATCAAGTATTAGATACTCTTACTGCTTTCATTGGGGATATTCCCCTAAGCATGAAAGTTAATTTTTTGTGCGAAATTCCAGGTTCAGATCCTTTACTGCTCTGAGGGAGTGAATAACACCCTGCTGATGGAAAAGAATTCAAAAAGAAAGAAAGAAATCTCTGTTGTTCACAGACAATAATGCAAAGACAAACAAAAAGCACATTCACACAAGAGAACCACATGGGTCCTAGACGATAACGGCTCAGCTGAATTTTCATATTCTCTTTTTTTTCCCCCCATTTGTGACTTCAACTGCAACTACAGTCTTTCTATCTTGATGTCACCAGCATTTTAAATAACGCTTATCAGCAGGCAGTTCATGGGGAGCTCCACAAAGAAAGTAGTTTCAGAGTTGTCCTGAAGCATCTGAAACAGTTTTGTTTTGCTAAATGAGGATGTGATGAGGATCTCACACCCGGGGAGAAGGCTCGAGCAGGCAGTTGTCATGGTGCTATTTCGTTATTTCCTATGGGCTGCCCACTAGTTGGGGTTGAAATGTCACATCTCTGTGGCTTTAAGGAAGGGCAGGGGGCACTTGTCCAACTACTGCACTCCAGTGGGGCGGAAGTCTCTTCTGCCTGGAGCCTGAGACGTGAGCACTATTGACACTCCAAATGTCACTGCGGCCTCCAAGAGGCCGGTAATCCCTGTGTGTTTGCTGTGCACGGTAGACGAGAGCCGTGGCTCAGCTACCTCTGTGTTTGCAGCATTTAGGTGGTTTCCCTAGGTGTTTCTCATCTTGTCAGTTGAAAACTGGCTTAGAAATTGCTCAGTCCTCCCTTCTTCCAAGGGGTTCTATGTTTATTTCACTCTTGAACTGAAAACAAGTGTTTGGTACAAAATGCTAGAAAGATGTTCTTAGTTTATCATGCCTCATATCCCACTCATGATCCCACCTTGGCAAAATTAAGTTTTACGCAAAAATGTGCCGAGGGGCTTTTTCTTTCTTTTTTCACCATTTGAAGGTTCAAAAATCATAATGATCTATCCCCAAACCAGTGCTTCTCTTCACAGATTTTTGGTTAAATTGTTTGACATGCCCAATGAAAATTCAAGCTATTTTTCCACTAGCTAGCAGGTAGTCAGTGCCGTGAAATGATCCAGCAACTCAACAGCTTGTAAAGACTAGATCACCAGATTGCAATCTTTCATATGCAGACTTCCCTGCATAACCCTGTTAGTTCAGTTTCAGGAGGAAACGTCTGTGGGAGTGGACAGGAAAACAAAACAAATCCAAAACAAAACAAAAAGTAATGCTTCTGGTGACTTACGGAATCATAGAATAGTTTGGGTTGAAAGGGGCATTTAAGAATCATCTAGTTCACTACCCTGCTACTGGCAGGGACTTTTTCCGCCAGACCAGGTTGCTCAAAGTCCCATCCAAACTGTCCTTGACTACTCCCAGGGACTGGGTATCCACAACTCTGTTAGACAACAGTTCCAATGCCTCACCACCCTCACAGTCAATAATTTCTTTCCAATATCTTATCTGAAACTACTCTCTCTGAGATTAAAGCCATTACCATTCCTGTCACAAGAAGTTCTGATGGAAAGTCCATCTTCCAAGCCTCTTTTAGGTACTGGGAGGTCTGACTATAGCCTGGTCTTCTCCAGGCTGGACAATCCCAACCCTTTCAGGTTGTCTTCGCAGTAGAGGAATTCCAGCCCTCTGATTATTTTTGTGGCCTCCTCTGGAGAAGCAAAACCTCTGGGTTCTTCCTAAGCACTAGAGTACAAATAGATTCATGTACAGTTAGATATCAAAGCATGTGGGAAAGTCTCACCAAAACCTGATTGTTTTAGATACCTTAGATACCTACCATTTTCCATATCTTTCCTGAATCTCCAGAAACATGAAACTTGGTGGGGCTCTGCTGAAATCCACAGAATTGAGCTCCCTAATCCGTACCCAGAGCAAGGCTGCTCTCTCTCTTACAGATTAGTATTTGAACTACAGATTGTCTTAGAGTAATTCTGTGTATAACGATACTTGGCTTCCATCCCTACTTTGACTCTTATACAGCTCTTCCTACTAAAACAAATAATTGATACATCTAACTGGTTTCAGCAGGAAAGAAAGGAGTAGGTGGTCTCATTAAGAACCCTTGTTTCACTAGAAAAGCATTTCTGATTGTCTTTACCCAGTGATATAAGTGACCTTTGCCATGGAATTAATGAATGTATAAATCTTTCATAATATATTTTGATGTCCTGCTGGTAGAAATCTTTATTATAAAGCAAAACAAAACAAAAAGATTTTCAAACAAGAAATTTATTATTAAAAACATTTGTTTCTTCTTCTTCTATGAACAAGTATTTGAATCATTTTAAATTTTATTTTATCATTTATATCTTATGCAATGATAGAAGATCACTTTTTTTTCTTATTTTTTTTAAACCATCCAAGCAAAAGTCTATCACCTTTTCCGATATAAAATTGTATTGCCAAATGGTCACTATAGTGGCTTTTCACTTGGATCTGCCAAACATCTCCCAAAAATCAATTCAGAAGCTTACACAGTTTTGAAACAGTTCTGTCTTGAAAAGTTGTGTGAGTTTCATGCGCTCAAACATTTTATTTTCCTTTATTTTTCAGTGTGCATATCAAATCTGAATCAGAAACAAAGCACCCCTGTTAAGATTCCTGGTGTGCTCTGGTCCGCGTGTCTGTACCCAGAACAAAGCTGGCAGGCTTAGGACAGCAGTGGTACCTTGGGTTGTTTGTACTGCAACATTCAGGCCAGAAACTAGAGGTGTGATCTAAGACATGATTTTATTTTTCTCTGTCTGACTTAATCCAAGTCTATAATCTCCTGGTCGAGTTGATTATTTTTATTTTTTTTGTTTTTTTTTATTATTATTTTTGGGTTTTCTTTTTTTTTTGTGGGGTTTTGGGTTATTTTTTGGTTTTTGTTTGGTTTTTGGTTTGGTTTTTGGTTTGGTTTTGGTTTTTTTGTTTTTTCAGTTATGATGTGACACAGTTCCACAAGAAAGACAGATTTTCTGGGTCAGAGACAGAGTGTGTCTAAGAAATTTGAAATCTAATATAAATGAGTACAAAGTCCTGAAATTTGATTATTGGAAAAATATCTTATTTATCTAAATATTAGTGGACTGCTGTTTTTTTGCTGGCAATGTGCTGTACTTAATTCACTACGCAGATCATGAGAAGAGAATTAGTACCTGAAATTGGCATCAAAAATCCTCAACACATATTAACACTAAGAAACCTGAGATTCAGTTCTTCAGTACCAGTACAAGCCAAAAAAGAAAGGCTGCATATAATTTGCAGACGGCAGTCTCTTTCCTCATTTTCCAGGATGAGTAGTTAAGCAGCACATTACCAGAACATCTCATTCGAAAAAAGATGAGGAGCACAAAATGGAGAGGATGAAAAAATCCCCACGTTTTATAAAACAACGTCACAGGCAGAATCCAGGCACTTAAACAGACTGAGATGATATAAAAACTGAAGTCAGCACTTGTTGATTAAACCAGGATGAGCAGAAGGAACTGGCAAACCCTATGTGCCCTAAGTTAGTCAGAAGTGAAACACATCTGCTCTGTCTCAGCAATGCTGCCTGTTCAAGTCCCTTTGTGCAAGAGAGGTAAAAGTCTCACCTGTCCTAATTCCCAGGATAAACATGAGCAGTTTCAGATGGGGAATTGTCAAGATAGGAGATGCCTTCTCATACCTTGGAAGCTTTGTCACTGAGGAGCAGATAATTTATACAGTATAAAACCATAGACTAACTGTTATTCTTTAATAATATTAGCCTACAGTTAAAATACTTACCTGTCAGTGGTTAATTTACATTTCAGAAAGAGTGTAATTTATTAATTAAATGCATTTTAAATTCATTTATTCATTTATTTATTTAGATAAAATATTGTTTTTCTTTCTCCTGCATATGGCTCTTTTCACTTCTACACTTCTATCTTTTCTCCTGTCTGTTCAAGGATTCTTTATTGGAAAATGGGGCTAACTACTTAGAATCAGACATATATTACCTTTTCTCTACCCAACTCTGCCACATATGATACTATTCCTATTTTGCTGCTCTTTTTTATTTATGTGACTAGAGAGCTTTTTTTGGTTTTTTTGTTTTAATATACTTTGCAAGACCTACCTCAGCGTGGCTGTTGGCAATTCTTACATTATTTCTATGCTTTGTGACCTCTAAGGTGTACCTTTACTTGCTGACCTATCCTTTTTTCCCCTCAATTTCTCGTAGGCTTTATGCTTACTCTTAATGTCCTTTTTGAGGTGGCTATACATCCAAATGCCTTTCTGAAAGTTTTGTTCTCACTTGATGTGCAAGTTTCAGATAACTTTTTGCTGCTGACTTAAAGAGTTTGGAGGAACCTCTCACACGGCAGGCCTCTGAACTCATTGCTTCCATTGACTTCACTTGCTTGTTCACGTAATTTGTCAAAGTTTTCCCTTTTGAAATTGAGTAACCCTGCTGAAGACCCACTTTCACTTATTTTCCATTTAGTTCTTTTCCAATCCATTTATGACTGCTGACTCCAATGGTATTTCTTGATTATCACCATCGTCATCATTATTATCACATGATTAGGGAAGTATTTGGCAGGATAGTGAAGGCAGGGACAGTAATTCCAGCTGGGCATCTGGAAATCATTGTCATTTCCCTTGTGCGTATGGATACCAACACCAATTCTCATATTTGTCAAACATTTGTATTTGTGAAAGTCATTGAAATTATTTTGCAAATGCCAGAATGTCTTAGCAAATGGATGGGATCTATGTGTTTGTGGTACTGCTGATTGATTATAAATGATACAGAGAAAGATGCTTCTAGGGTGATCTGGATCTTCCATTCATGATTCACTGTTACATTGTAAATTTGTTTATTCAATATAGTGAAAATAAATGGGTTTTAATGCAAAGTTAGGTACAGTAAATATAAAAGAATTCAGAGGGTTTATAAACATCAAAGATAGACTGCCTGGCCACAGACAAAAAGAAATATTCATTTGTCTGCAATACAAAAAGGATTTATTATTTTTCCACCAAGGGATAAGTTGAAAGTTTAATGTTTGATGCCTGTTGGTGTTTGAATGCAGTTTTGTTCTCCAAGAAACTTTTGCAGGACTGGGTCTATTATTGTGCCACCTTGGTTCCTGTTAATTTTACCATTTTTATGGCAGCAAGTGTGACCAGAAGTTAACTTCTTCAATATGTAGTATGCTTAGAAAATGAAAAAAATGCCTAAGAAATTTCAATGAAAAGGGCAATCCAAACTACACCTTTACTACACTTTTTTTTTTTTTAAATCTTATTACCAATTGTTTCTATTTAAACCTTGTTCAGTTGGAAAACATTTGAGGGGAGTTGAGAAAAAAATGTATATCACCACAATCTTACTTTAATTATGTAGCTTTTTTGGGTGCTGTCTTCAAGGTCTTACTGCTTTACATGCCCATGGAAGGGAAGAGAAGCAATTTTAATTGATCCAAAGAAATCAAGGGATCAGTCAAGCACTGACACAACACCGAAGGTGTCATGATGCTGATAGTTCAACCGGCCTCTCCTAAAGTAATCTTAACTGTCAGAAAAGATTATTCTAATAAAATAGTAAATACTTTTATGCAAACAAATAGCGGTGGAATGGGGGGAGTTTGAAAAAAAAATACAGAAGTGAAATTGAAAGACTAAAACAGACAAACAAAAGAAAAATAAACAATTGGCCTAAAATAACATTATCAGGCAATGTTTTTCATTTGGACAATTAATCTGTTCATTCACATCTTTGTAAAAATGCCTCATTAAAGAAACATGGAAATATCTCCTGGGTAGGCCAAAATAGAATTTGCACATTTTCCAAGTCTCTCAGCCTCATGCATCATCCCATCTTCACAAACATTGTCTTTAGTAGCACACTGCGGACATCTACCACTAAATCAACAAAGAACTGCACCCTCTCTTTTCTTTTCTGATTCTCCCACTGCCATTTTTGCTCTTCTGAGTGTGTGTGTGTGTGTGTTTTTCTTTGCTTATCACTTGTCTCTGAGATCTACTGCACTGCATGGTTATGTGATAAGCAGAGACAGCCTGTGTAGCTCTGCCCTGTCTTACAAAGACTGGTAAAGAAAAGGGCCTGACTGGATAAACTAGATGACATCCCAGACCTGGGAAGAGAGCCAGGGTCCAGAGCAACATCTGCTGTGGCCAGGCTGCCAGCCCAAAGCATCCATCCATGTCTGACCAGTCGCCTTGGATTCTGGGAGCATCAACAAGAGCTCTATTTCTCCTACCTTTGCCATCCCCTCCTCTTTTCCCCATTCATGTCTAGTGTTTTGACAAAGGTGAGGGATATGACCACAGTTCACAACTCAGCATTAAATGTGATAAGCAACACTTTTCTCCTCACTGAGAAATGATATTTGAGAAAATAAGAGGCTCCAGGGCTATTCCTTATTCTAAATAGAGGAATCTGGCACATTTGCAATATGTACGTTTTTTATAGCCACTCATTTTTTGGTTTAAAAATTGTGGGGTTTTTTATTCTTTTTGTGTTTGTGGTTAATTCATCCTATTCAGGGACAGATGTAGTGTGGATTGAAATAAGGAAGTTTTCTCAATGTGGCTTTGAAAACACTGCGGCACTATAGGGGTACCATCTGCTATACTAAGCAGAACCAGTATAGGAGATCTAAAGCCCCATTTTCCAACTGGTAAATAAACACTTACTATTCAGACTGTATCTAAAAATTGTGATGGATTTTTTAACATTTTTTCCATCAGCTGAAATCCATAAGTCATGCTTGACTGTTTCTGTGACAGAAGCATCTTAAGATATTTTTCTGTTTTGAGTTAATTTATTCTATCTAAACTAGCAAAATGTAAGAAGCTATCACAAACTTCTCTCCTCTGTCATTTGTTCTCATGACAAAAATGCATAAACTGGATTTTGTCCCTGGGGGGAATGTGCACAGTGAATATGTGGTGGGATAAAGGAAGATGGGATTTGAGTAGAGGTGGAATAACTTAGTTACAACTTTGATCCACAGAGGATTTCCTTATGTAGGAACAGATTAGGGTTGGAATCCAACTCCTCACACGTTCTTTTGATTTAAGACCGTATCCATGCTGGGACGATACCTGGTTGTACACTGATCCCATCCCTATCCAATTTTATTTTCCTCAAGGAGAAGGATAAATCATGGATGAAGCCAAAACACTCTTCACTGTGGACAAGCAGGGGAAAAGGACTGTGGGCTGGGACAAACTCCAAAGAGAGCTCATGCCATTACGTATGTTCAGCCCTTGTGGCAGTTCCAGCTGCCTGCTGAGACAAGACAAGGGCTACGGAGGGAGAACTGCCTCTTCAATAAAATCTTAGTCAAGAGCACCTTGTGGAGTGCCCAGGTAAGATGTGAACTCATCCTTGCTAATACTTGGAAGCTTGATCTAAGATTCCTTGAAGCCAATATGAATACAGAAATTGTTTTCAGGGTGTGCTTGAAGCAGCATGAACTTGCTGCACTGAAATAAATGGGATTGAATCAGTTACAGGAATTTGAAGGGTGAGAGGCGGGACTCCTGAGGGCCTGAAAAGTAATAAGAATAATCAAAAAGGAGGGGTCAGTGGAGCAGGAGCTGGGTGGCAGATGTTTGCTTGCTCTGAAGAATAAAAGGAGCAATCACAAAAATCGATAGCAAGCCTTATTAAAGGTGAGCTAGGTGCTTTCACTTTGATATTTTGCTTGGTTGTATTAGGCTTAGATACCTCACAGGTCAGGTATTTCAGACCCGGCATCTCTAGAGATCCCCTGCTTGTATTGCAAAGCATTCCCTCCAGAAATCTGACACTGTCAAATATACTTTCTAGTCCTGAGTTGGGAGTGAGAAAGTGAGAAGAAAAGGCAAGAAAGGGAAACAAAAAGGGAAGAAAAGGAGAGCAAGATGGAGAGAGAAATAGAAGAGAAGAAGATTAAAGATGAAAAAAAATAGAGAAGAGGTAGGGAAGGATGTGAAGAAAGGGAGTAAGGCAAATGCCCCCTTATTCCACGGCAGTAAATGTCTCCTTGTTTTCGATTTTCAGATTCATTCAATTTTTCTCTTGGACCATGTGTTCCTGAACAACCTGTACAATTTCCCTAAGGTGAAAACCTCCTCTTAGAGAGTTGCAGAAAATTTTATCCCAGGGTGTCAAAAATGCCAATAAGAGAACAAATAATATTTGTTCATGATAGTGTTCAGTGCAAACGATGACTGATTAGTGTTATGTGTGACATCAACAGAGACAGTAATCAAGGTTACTTTAGCATTGATTTTTTACAGAGGTGAAGCCTCTTTGATGTATTACTCCATCAACATCTTCAGAGCCAAACTTTGAACATGAAATTAATCCCAATTAATTATAACATTTGTAGATAGTGCTAGGCTCTTTTATGTTGCAAAATAAATATTAATTCAGTGGCTTTTTTTTTTTCACCTTGTGCAACTTGTGTGACTAGGAAGGGGAAAAACAAAACAAAACAACACACACACACAAAACAACCCTATTGATCAGTGCACTGAAATATGTTAGGAAGTTTTGGCACCTGAGGTGGTCTGAGAGGCTGCTTGCCTGGAATCAGTGTAAGGCATAGTGGAGGAATTCAGGAAACTGGACCCAAATTGACTTTACTGATACAGTCATAGAAAAATATTTTTTCCAATATATGAAGGGGGATAAAGTTTCAAGTTACACATATTCTCACAAAATATACATGAAAGAGTGTCCCTGCCTTACAGGGACAGTGCCTGAGGACACTGATCAGAGGCACCTTTGCAATTCAGAGATGTAATTGTTCAGGATTTTTTTTCTAGTATTACTGATCTTTTTTAATAGCCAGAGTAATGAGTAAATTTTTGTGACTTATATTGGTCTGTCTTCAACTGATTTCCTCTGTAAAGAGAAGAAGCTGTGTGTATCACCTACATTACTTTGAAATTGACCCCAAATCTCTTTTGTGTGTGCAATACCAGTTTCTTCTGATTCCCAGGGTCTAAGACTCTAATTCTGATTCCCAGAAGAACGTGCTATGGCACTGGGAAGAAAGATGAACAAGTCAGAGGGGATTCCTGCTATTTTTTAATTGAGACACTTAATACCTCGTGTTGTAACCCCCCCCCCCCCCCCCCCCCCCCNCCCTTCTGGTGCATGCTGCTTCTTCATACTGAATATATAGGGAATTTTGACTGTGAAATTAGACCAGAGTCTCAATTTACTTAAACTCTTGAACCCACTCAGTTTTACCCATAGATACAATCTCACATCTCGATTATTTGGCATCAAAAGGGTGTGAGAAAACTGCACTTTTTTTTTTTAGCATTTGCTACAGATCACAAACATGTGGCTATAGTGAGTCTCATTTTTTACTGGCTCAAAAAATATAAAATAAAGATCAAACTAATAGCTAAAACATTCTACTTTATACATCAAATAAGTTGTCAAAATCCTGCCTAGGAAAAGTAACAATAAAGAGTCTCTAACTTGATTAGGCTCTTTGGAACCTCATCAAAGGATAAATAAATGAGTGCTTGCATTATTACAGTAATGCTTGGATGGCCATTTCTTCACCAGATTTAGTCATCACACAGCATTATCTCAGAAACAATAAACTCTTTTCTACAGCCCATTATTCACTGAAAGGAAGAATTTTAAGACCATTCCCTGCTCACATCCCAGCCTGTGTTATCTGTGTGGCACCAGTGAGGTGAATCAGTGAAACACTGGTCTCATCCTAGGGAAGAAATGCAAACTGGCATAGAATAGCAGGAAGCAAAAACGGTGACTTCAATGAGTCTCTACTTCCTTCCAAATCAAGGGAGGAAAAACAACTGGGGAGTAAACTCCTGGTGACTCCAGCGCACATGAGGACCTGGTGGATGAGGCTTCTGCTGCTCTGTGGTGACAGTTGTGGCAGGGGCTCTGCAGGAGCTTGTGCTGCCCCAGGCACACAACCAGCACTGTTAGCATTTGCCAGCAGCAGCAGTAACTCCTGCTGGGATTCCTGTCCCTCAATAGGACATCATCATCATCCCATCATCATGATAACAAAGATCCCGGCTTCTTCAAAATCCAGTTCAGTATCTCAGTATTATCCTTATTGGGATCCTAGATAAAAATGAAGGGCAGAACAGCCTGGAAATGATGCTAACAGGAATCAATCCACACTTTTTTTCTGTCTGCTTGCTTAATCACCAGGTTGAGCCAATGGGTTTTGTTGGAGAGCAGAAGAAAAGATCTGGTCCTACTTGCTCTGTGTTGGTACTCATTCCTGAACAGCCATGGAGGATTTTCATTTGAATCCCTGTCTTTGGCACTAAGTAGTACAGCAGGAAGGGAGCTTGTTATGTAAATTCTCAGAAACTACAGTGGAGCCACACTGATATATGATAACATATACAATGAAAGTGAATCTAGATAGGTTGACTTAGAAAGATGGTGGGTACTCTGCTGTCCACGCAGACTGTATGGGTGAGTGATTCCTGCTGGTAAAGATTCTGAGTTTAGTTACATGTTTGTTCAATATCCAAAACAGTGAAGATCTGTAGGTAGTAAATATGTTACTGCTGATAATAAGGAATAATGAAAGTCAGAGATACATGGTCTGAATTTCCTCAGTATCATGGCAGTAGACCTCTTGTCAATTTTGTATTGTAGACCTCTTGTTAATTTACCTCTGATTCATAGTGATGTTAACAAGAGCAGAAACAGTCTGTGCATATATACAGCATTAGTATTTTGAGTGTATCCATGTCTTAGGATTTGCATGTGAATATGAAATAATTCTATGCAAGTATGGGATGGGATTTAATTGTTTTCTCAAACAGTTGTTTTCTAAAATTGTTCTCTCCTTATCTTTCTGGAAGCAGTTCAGACCATCAAAGAGTTGTTGTTGATGAACTCACTAATTAATTTCCAATACTTAACCTTGTATTTCACTTCATTACTGGCGCTCTGTTCTCCCTAGTTTTACATTTGCTATCAGAAAGTTCATTTAGGATGAACAGTCAATCTTCCAGTGCTAGCTCTGCACTTTAAATATTTTATTCAGTAAGGACACAATGGGAATAATGTTTGTATCTGTCAAAGAGATGCATGAAAATTCTGAGCTGCATTGTATAGAGAAAAAAAATCCATACAACCAAAAAACAGAATAAAAAATCCAGAATGATGGGACTTTAAAATAAAACAAAAAACTAAATTAAAGTACCAAGGTGACTGGTCATTGAAATAAAATAATTTATAGGCAACTAATGAGTTTATAAAAGTAGAAGGCTTAAATCCTTAGATTAAGAGTTTATTTTAAAATTACTTAATCAGATAATTGCTTTCATTGTGTTTTATTACCTTTAATGGTTTATTGTATGCTCGCATTACTATCTTAGCAGCTCAGGGGATAAATACCTTCAGGAAAGTGGGAAGTGACAATTCAGTGTTTAAATGTCAATATTGAATCTGATGGTCTGCCTGTGCATGGGGTGCAAGACACCTGAGGTTCCCTTTCTGAGCTGAGGGGTTTCTGATATGGAAGAGGAATGATGGGCGAATGGTATGGAGAAAAAGAAAACATGTTTCATGCTGATGAGTCCCCTCCTGTCTACTCATGTAAAACCAATTCACATAAGCAATGATGTCTAAAAGCAGCCCACAATCAGACTAATTGTTTATGGTTCCTGTAGATTCTCACTCAGCGAAGATCTGTAAATGAAAATTAGATGCTTTCTGGTTCTTCTACAGAAATACATGTTCCCAGACTTGGAACAGGATCAAAGTCAGGAAGCACCCTAGCCAGCATTATTTCAGAAACTATAATGTATCCACTGGCCGTGCATTTTAGGAATTCTTGTTTTTGCACCAGTGCATTGTAGTTCTTTGTGTGTATGGATTATAAAGATTGTTGCTGGTTACATTAGGCCTCCTCTACTAGTAGTACATTCAATGCAAACATTCTCTGTCTCTACAAGGTGGCCTGGGAACACTTCTGGGCTTTGGGTAAGGATGTCCATCTCAATTGTGGTTTGCCTCCAAGTAGGAACAAGATCTGACTTCGTATCAGTACTTCACTCTCTTCCTTCCCTTCTGTGCACTGATTTTCACAGAAGGAAAAAAACCCAGGCAACCCAGCAGGACTGAATTCATGGCGGGCCTGGCCATCTTCCCAGCCTGGGTGATTTGGGAAATCAAGACCTGGAGGCATAACATTGGCTATGTCACAGGTCATTTTAGTTTGGTCTTCATCCAATTATACCATATTTTTCTGTCTTGAGTATGTATCTGTCATCCTATTTTGGCTCTCTTGAGGTTCATCTATTATATTCTCTTCTAGGACACAGCGAAAGCCCCAGAATTCCCCTTTCCGATCATGTGGGGTTTGATGCAAATATGTTAGGAATACCAAAAAAGCATTTCTAGTACTCTGTGATGTCTAGACAATTGGGTAAAGGAGTGAGATGACAGGTGAGTTGAAAGGAATAGAAAAGGGGTGAGAGGGTATGGAAAGCAGCATCATGATTCTGAGGAAAAACACAAGTCACGTAAAACTCTTCCCAATTTTGGTATTGAACAAGACAGTTCAGGCACAGTCTGTAAGTTTCCACTCTTTCTTTTTTTTTTTTTNTTTTTTTTAGTATAGAGATATCACTACAATGTGTCTGTGACATCAAGAATCCCTGTTGAGTCCATTCTTGAATGTGAGAAAAATGTATCATCATTATGTTAATGACTCTCTCGGCAGTTCCTCTTGGGATTTTTTACAATTTCCTAAAACCATTCACTGGACAAGACTTCCTTTGGGACTTTATTAACTGTTGGTACTTTCATGCTTTCCATAAAATTTGCAATGGAATATGTTCCATATTTTCAAGCACAGTATGCAGTGGATTAGTTGCTTAAATTTTGTGTCTCAATATTTACATGTTCTGAGAAGTGAGGCATCTGGTGACTCAATTCATAGTATATCAACTCCTGACTTTGGCGGGTTGCACTCTATACGTTAACTGACTCCCAAGGGTCACAAAAGTTTCCACTGCAACCCAAATATCCTGCACCTTCTTAAGAACCTAAGAAAAACCTAAGAAAAAAATCTGCTGAGGCAGAAATTATGGCTGATATCATCAGATGTGCCTAGAATGTTCTCTTAACCTGCCAGATTGAAGACAAAGTTCTTTTTGTGTTTCATAATAAATATAATGCCACATACATTCTAGAAGAACAAAAATACATAGATGAAATATTAATTTTCATTTTCTTCAGTTTTACCTTGTATTTTTACATTTTAAATTGGGTCGGAATAGAAAGTCAGTGATCCTATGTTGTTCAAATTTTTAACATTCTAGAGCTTGCCTTAACCAAGCTGGGAGGGTTGGAATATCACCTTTGACAGTTTCAAACCTCTCAACAAGAGAAATCATGTAAGAACCATAAAACTTGAGCAAGATCAGACACTGCTGTCCCTTAGGATCAAAATAAAAGGCTCCAATCAGATGGAAGAATTGAAGAAACATCCTTTTATCTTCACTTTTTTTCTTTTTTTTTTTTTNTTCAGATTCGATCTTTATTGGCATGAGTGCAAAAGCATATTATAAACTTGGATGCTTGAAACTGCATGAAGTGAATTTCAAATAGCATATTCATTTAGAATAATCTGAATTTGCAAATCATGCTGCATTAGTAACTCCCATAGTTTACAAAAGGGAATGATATGGCAGGAGGGATGTAATTATCCAAAGCAAACAACCAAATGAACAAGCATACATTCAAAGTAAAAACATATTACTGTGGACTCTGCAAGATCCTCATACAGGAAAACAAGTTTCACAAAAATAAAGAAATTCATATGGCAACCATATGAAATAATAAAGATAAAGAAGCCAAACTCAGCAAATTAGTTCTTTGGAATTGGATAAATCTAATTCTATTGTTTTATAGTTTCCCACCACATGCTGCGTATAGTTATCAGCTAGGACTGTTTATTGGCGCCTAATGACCCACTGCTGTCCATGAATCACAGTTTTACTAATACAGGCATAACTTGTTAATTTCTTTCCCAGTCAAAGTTTTTTACATCTTTGCAAGATGTTTAACTTTAAAAAACTGTCCAGGGACAAAAAATTCAAGAAGTCTTATCCCAGCGTTTAACTGCATTTGTAGTTGCTGTTGCAATGAGGCAACTTCTTACATGTTATGAATGTCTAAATTAACCAGAAAAATGTGTGCTGTGTCAGGAAGGTCCAGAGTTGTAATCATAGTCCCTCACTAATATATGTAACTCACTGAAATATATGTATAACTCACTGAAGTATATATGTCACTGATATATATATACACACACACACACACATTTATATGTATATATATTATGTAGGTATACAGGCATGGGAAATTATATAGGTATATATATGGAGAGATAAAGGCATACTCTATCTAATTGTGTAATACACATCATCCACTTATCTCTAGATTTATCAGTTCATTATCAGAAGCCAAAACTGAAAAACTAATTGGAGAAAAGGGTCATTTTGGTTTAATTAGCACATACACTGTTAAACATATTGATAAGTGATTTTCAAGAAGAGCTTAACAGTGGAAGAATTTTGGATGGCACCTAAACAATACCCAGTTGGGAGTGTTGGATTTGAAATGGCCTCTGAAGAACTGTAGGAAAATCTCCCAGTGCTCCTGGGTAAGCAAACAACTGGCAGATAAAATCCAGTAGTAGTTAGTGCTCGTGGGTAGAACCTGGCATTTGGGGTACCTCGTTTCCACAGGCTCCAAAGATTTTTATGTCATTGAATCCTTTGAGAGCCCAGGCCAAACTAAATTGCCCAAGGTCACACAGAAAGCCTGTGGCGAAATGAAAGATTCAACCCAGCTTTGCTGAGGCCTCTTACAGCAACTTTAGGCATAAGACCATAATTTTTGTCCTTCATCATGCTTAAAATTGGGGCCTGTTTGCAATTATTTGTGGACACCAGTAAAATTCCATGACCCGCAGCACTAAAGAAAATCTGTATCTGTCTGTCCTCATTCCAAATAAAGTAAAATATCTTCCAGAGCTTTATTCTGGCTGGCAGGGTTCTCCCCAAACTCTCTCACCTACATATTTCCATATTTCAGACTCAGTATTTTATACCAGTGATGCAGTTGAATTTCCATAATTCAGCTGTTCAATCAAGGTCCATCACCTTTTTAAATGTGTAAGTCATAAATATGGGGAAAAAAAATACTATGTGCAATCTCTGCTGACTGAATTAAAAGTCTTAAAGAAACTTTCCATGCTATGAGGACTGTGAAGGATTTGGCAGAAATGGTGCTAACAATTAAAGCAGCCAGAGACAGATTAAATTTGCTGATGGCAGCTCATTTCTGAGATGGTTACAGTAAAAACCTGATAAACGCTTATCTGAAATTCACAGTTTTGATGAGGCTTCTGCTTGTACCAGGAGAAAATGAAACACTTTAAATAGCCTGTGATCCCAGGGAAAGGTCTGCTTGGTATTGCAGAGGGAAGCGAGGCATTTCTGCTACAATTATGATTGTGAATTATTATAACCCTTTGTTTTCACAGCAGAAAAAATAGGTCAAAACTGTGTCTTGTAAGTGAAACCAAGGGTAATTTCAATCTCCTTAGAAAGTCTTCAATGCTTAAGCAAAGGAAAAAAAAGGCAAAAACAAAAGGATGGGGGATATATTTGATTCAACAGAAAAAAATAAATATGGGATTTTTTCCCATACATTTGATGGGATAAAGAATCAGCTACCTCGGTGTATTCTGAATTCCTCAAACCCAGAGGTAATAATGCATCTAGCAGAACATCCCTGGTGTTACTCTGGTGTGGAGTACATCTGCACACACACATTACAGGTGAAACAGCTGAACCCTGAAGAATGAGCTCAGTTTGCCTGAATTGTTACAGGTCTGTATGGTCCTGTACCACCAGCCCCATAGCTCTGTTTAATACCTGGCACTGGAAAGTTTAGCAGAAAAATTAAAACTCTGTTTCTAGTCCCTTGGCTGAGCATAAGTATGAGGATTTAATCAACTCCAGTAGATTTTAAGCTGCTTTTCATAGGTGAGAAGCTACTAAGGTGTGCAGCAGAATCATGTCAGAGGCAAAAAGACAGAAATGGGTAGACAGATATTATTCCAGGCAGCAGTCAAGGCCATAGAGACATTAAGTGAAACAGAGCTAACTGAAAATGAACCGAGAAGAAAAAATATTTTGAACACACAATACAAATAGATAGTGGAAATCATTGTCAGGGAACCAAAGGTTTAGGCACAGTTTTTAAAAAATTATTAGCACTTAAATGCCTAATATATCATCCAGATGGTGTTTTTAAAGTACTGTCAGAAAAATATTAAACTTTTGTGACAGAAACGAGTAAGAACAATGTTAAAGAGTATTTTTTTAAAGTAAGAGCAACGCCTAACTTATAGACAATAAGTATAGAAAATCTATGAAAAAAAACCAAAAAAAACCCCAACAACTAAAACAACAACAATAACAAAAACAGCAACTACAACCAAAAAAAAACCAAAACAAAAAAACACCAAAAAAACCCCAAAAAACCTCTCAGTTTTGTCCACAAAGAGGATTTTTGTACTTTTCTCTAAATGTCCTATTTTTACTCTTACCAGGTTTCCTCTGATCCAGGAAGGCAAAACTTGTGCTCAGTAAGTTTAGGAGAATTTTAGAAAAAGTGTGAAGAGTCAAGAAGANTTCAAAAAGAAGAAGAAGAAGAAAAGAAAATGAGACAGTAATAGTTTTGAAATGAAAGCCCACAATTGGTTAAAACTGTGGCATACAGACACCCCTTTCTTGTACTGCATTTTCTATATTAGATTAGTCACACAGGGATTTAAGTAGAAACATATCTTTTATTAAAATCATATAAATAAAAATATGTCCCTCTGCCCTTCAGCATGTTTACAGATGCATTTATTTATTTTACAATATTCTATTTAATTAAAGATCTGCTGTTATAGGAATAAAATTTTCTGAGATGTTTATATCTCTAAGATAAAATTGGACAGGTTTGCAGACACAATTGACACCCAAACTCACAGTCTGCACATATGATTTGTGCAGAAGTTGGATATTACATAGTTGTGTTATCAGCTAAACTGGGGCTTACAAACGCAGCATTCAGTAAATTTGAATATCTCAGTAGCAGTATCTTGGTATTTCTTTCCCTGTGGGAACGAGGAATTTTTTCCTTCTTTTTTTTTTTTTTTTTTTNTTTTTTTTTTTTTTTCCAGTGAAACTTCGGCAAGAGGAAAATTCAACTGTTGATGCTGTCAAAGGCCCTGAAGTTCAGTTTTTTGCTCTTTGCTCTAGGACTGCCTTTGGCTCATGAGGTAACCTGTCCAAGGCAAAGAGCTTTTCCTCATATCCCAGTGGCCATCCACTGCTCTGCAATTCTGATACCCGTGCATTAGCATTCCCTGCTAGATGGCTCCAGACCAGTGCACACACCCCCCAGTTGCACAGAATGTGCCATATTTTCTATGAACTTGTTTTGGATAACTGATCAATCATGAATTTCTTGTGTATGAGAGGTGATTTCCCCCTGTAACACTGTTGTTCTAATTTGAAACCAATATTTTCCTTTGGGATGTATTACTTACAAAAGCACATGAAAGTTACAGGGTCTTAGCTTTTATTAGAGACTAACTTCAACTGCACCTATAGGCATTATCTAAAAAAAAAAAAAGTCTTATTCATGGTTTTCCTATGAATTGTAATTCATCTTTGAAAATCTCACTAGTTTGTCTTTCTAAAAATTAATATCAAGATTAAAATTCAAGGTCTAAAGAAGTAGAAAATAAAATTAATGTCCTCTACTTGTCAAGCAGCATAGTAAATATTATACAATATTTACTTTTTATTTTCTTCATAACCCTGCATGAAGCATTGGGAAAGGGTGCAATTTTTTCAATTTTTTTTCCACTAAACTAGATGAAAGCTTCATTTCTGAAAACTTTGGGGAAAGAGGAGATTAATTATCCTAAGGTAAAAGACGGGATAAAACAAGTTTCTAAAATTTAAAACTAAAACAACCACAATCAACAAAACAAAACAACCAAAATCCCACCAGAATTTAACATTTAAATATGCAGTTATACTTTAATTATAAGAGTATATTAAAGTGCTATAACATATGTGTTGCAAAACATGAAGAGTTTGTGCAGAAATTTTTCCAGAGAAATGTGAATTACTAGCTTAGATTTCCCACTGTGGATCACATAACTACAAAAAGAAAATAAAAATTGTATTCTGAAGCTGAATTTGCTTTCAGAAAAGTTTAAATAGTAATTCAATTCCCTTTTAATTTTTTTTTAATCTTCTGAATTCTTTTTTTTTTTTCTTACCAGGGAAAGTGAAACAAAATCAAAACAACAAATCAGAAACCAAAGAACAGCATCATTATATCTCAGAATGTGAAATTATTTGTTCATTTTGCTATTCCTGTGCCTGGATACACATGACTGGAGTATTTTATGTTTTCAGAAGGAAAATATCATATTCATTTCGGGATGAACATTCTCCTCTTGTTGCAGTTTCTTTGTGCAACATCAGATAATTTTTATAAGCAGGGTAGTCAAAAAAATCTACAGATCTGCGAGCAAAAGCAAGAACTTTGTATTTTTTTAAAAAATTGTTGACTTCATTGTATCATGATGTTTTCAGCCTCTTTATTTTCTGCTATTTATGAATGGACAGACAGTAGTTCATCTGCCAAGTGATCAGAGGAATGCGTATGAATGAAATAACAGTAATCAGTGTTAGTGCTGAAATAAATATTTGCATCAGGTTCTGGTGGGCACGGGCAATAAAAATTAAATTACATCTAAAATTTTATTTTCCACTCAGGTTTTCAATTTAGGGGCCATTACCACAGTAGATTCAGTAATGTTAATAACATCACAAAATTTTAGAGTTAAATTTTACCCTCAGTGTATGACATTATGATTGAAAATGCTCTCTTGCTAATGATGATGTGCTAGTGTGATAACAGTGGAAGTTTACTGACAGCAAGGTAAAAATAAAAATACAAATAAAAATGAAGCATTCTGAAAGAGGTCCTGGTTCAGTGCTCATCAACTCATCAGAAAGTCTCTATTTATCCACTTCCATGGAATTTAGTATACGCAAAATATTCCTTCAGAATTTTTAATGAAATATATTTTCTTTTTCCTAGGAAGAGTCATGGAGGCAGGGCATCTGCAGTACATGTATTTTTAAATCATTACTATGTCTTTGAAAATATCAATGTATTTTCTGTCATTTTTATGCTTTTCAAAATTTTTATGTTTTTCAAAAATTATTAATTAATACATTGAGGTCACATTTCTAACTGTTTTCTCTTACTGAAAACTGAATTTGCTAAAGAATATTTGCATATTGCTAACCTGTTAAAAATAATATTTATCCTTTAACTAGGACTTAACTATTAGTTAAAAGTAAATAGGTAGTATTTACCTTTAACTAATAGGTCATATTCCCCTCTTCTTCCCAGTTTCCCAAATACAATATTTGTTTTGAACCTTTATTTTTCCTATTTATATTTTCATTTCCCTCTTTTTTTATTGTTTGTCTTTTTTCATAATAATGCTTTCAACTTCTCATTTTTCTATGATTTTTATATATATATATATACTCATAAATATATATGTATACAAATATACACAAATACTAAAACAAAAACAGATTTTGGAACTTCATTACTTTCTGGACACAGAAGAGATTCTGAACAATTAACTATAAAAAGATACTATATTAAAATTGGATTTGCTACTGTATAATTTTTCTAAAATTTGAAAAAATTGAAAAAAGCCAGAAAAATTAAAGATAAGGAAGAGAAGACAAAAAATCACAGATATAAACAACTTGCAACTTCTATTTTTTTTAAAATAATGAATCTTTTTTTTTTACTAGAAAGAAAAACATTAATATAATAATCTGTTGGGTTTTTTTATTCTTTTTCTGTTAAGTCTAAAATGAAAATTAGCATTTGTTTTAAATAGAAACACAAAAATATTATTTAACAGCTAATCTCTGGCTCCAAGGTAACAGAGAACAAAACAGATTAATGCATAAATTCTGAAGAGTTCTTGGGGAGAAACAGTACAGTTCTTCATATGTTCTGTCTTCTTGAGGAAATGAGGGGAGAGATTTTGGTTATGTGTTTGGTGAGATGGGAAGGGACAGAGTAAAACCATTTTTTAACACCTTATATGTTACATCTGGTAATGAATAACAAAACTGCACTGAAATTTATTTATATTACTTTACATTGTAAATTCACATCTTATTTACTGTTCTTTACAAAATCTCTTTCCAATCTCTCTGGTGTTGAAGGGCATCAATTACTGACATATTATTATGTAACTTAATTCACTTGTTATTAAAAAAAAAAAAATAGGATAGGATGTGGTGTTTGACTTGCTTTTCTTTCCCCCCACACCCTAAAACGCCACCTTATGTAATTTATATTCTTCCCTCATAGTCATACTATGATTTCTCTAGTCTTTTCTACACTACAATATTCTAAAATATTGTTAAAGGGGTAAGGATATACAAAATTCTATAAGCATTCCTGACATCAAAAATATCTGTACCTGCAAATTTTTAATTTTATTTTCTTTATGCATTTTGATGAGCTAACTTTTTTTACCTACCTACCAAGGTAGCTTTTACCAAGCTACCTCTGTGGCTTTCCTGTACTACTACAAAATTCATCTTTGCAGTTGTGCTTTCATCTATGTTAGCAATACTCTCCTGGCTTAACAGCATTTCTCTGCTAATAAACTAGTTTTCAAAACCCATTGAGTTCACGACTTTCAATTTCTCAATTGCATAGATTCTTTTACTTTTTTTCTCCCTCTTTTTATTGCTGTTGTTGTTGTTGTCTGGACAGTGCATAGAAAAGTATGGAAAGCTATGGGGAATCAATAGTATATCTATAATAATAAATAACATCCAATGCTCCGAAGCTTTACAGGGCTTTGATCTGTTAGTGGGTTGTACCTCATTTGGGGGAGTGACAGCAAATATTATCCTTCTCTTGATTTTCACAGCTGATACAATAGAAGACCAGAGCTCATATAATACCTGATTTCCCAAGCTCCCAATCTGATAGATAATTGTTGCCCAGAGGGGAAATTTCTTCCAGGCTACATCAGCAAGTGGTAGGTTTATAACACAAAACATGAGGATTTATGCTCCAATCTATTCCATACCGCTATCAGACTCGAAAAACTTCATTTGAGGAGCAGAATTAATGTGCAGTTAGCAGTTTTACTGTATCTCACCTATTTGTCCAGAATTTAGTGAGATCTCCTAAAAATATAAGTAGGATTGTAGCAAGCAGGCATTCAACCTTACTGAACCCGAGCAGAGGAAGAATTTCAACATTATATGATCATATCATGGTGCTACTCATATCCTCAGAAGATCTATCCGTCAGTTGCTGCTCATCTTAACAGTGTGGATCAATATATATTAAAAACAAGTGAGACGAAAAGCCCCATGAACTTTATTTCCCTTTTTGCTCAAATGAGGGCTGTGAAAAAAATGACTTATTCAGAGGAATGCTGTTACAAAATTGGGTAAGACACTAAGACCGTCATGGGTGTAGACATTTCTGATGGCTGTGTGGGGTCCATGAGGGATACACCTACTCATTCAGGCTGAGTCAGAGGAGAAGTTGGGATGTGTTTGTGAGCTGGCCCCAAATGATGCTTTGCATGTCCATCAGCCCTTGAATTATACACAGCAGTGACTTCAGAGACTGGTCTGGTGCTCAGCATTGCAGTGACCATCAAATGCTAATTACATAAGAGTCACTTCTGCTGCATTCCGCAGCCTAAAAGCAAGGTGTTGTTCTGAACCAGCCATTTGTGCTACCTGAAGAATCCATATGAAGGCACAGCCAATTCCTCCCAGCCCCAAAAACTGAATGGCACAATTGATCCTTTTAGGGGCTTGCTTATATCTTTCCTACAGGGTGAGAAGGTGAGAGCAGATGAGTCACTTTTAGTGAAATTTAAATGGGGTGATTCCTATGCATTAAATATATTCTGTTGTGCTAATTGGCTGCATCTATTTTATTACATACCAAATATTTCCAGAATCCTGTGGCAGTCAGCAATACATCTTGCAATATGCTACCTAACAGAATTGGAAATACAGGAGTGTAATGTCTGATGAACACAACAGCTTTAAGCTTAATCTTCTTTGTTATCTGCCTTTGACAATAACAAAGCCAATCTGATTTTGTGCACTTTCTTCATTTCACTCCTGCTGAGGATGGCACCCAGCCATCTGTGATGGTACTGAGTTGGAAGGCAACCAATTCAAGGCGAGCTGAACAAGATGGATCTGGTAGGAAACCACCACAGAAGGATTTTTTTTCGCCTTTTGACTTTTCTGACCTCACCATCTCTAATTTCACTATGCAACATAGAAGGGAAGAAATCTTGTTAAAATGAGAGGTAATATCAGGTCTGTGTGAAAAGACTGCATGGCTTGTATGACATTGACTGATTTATATTGGCCCTTGTTTTTGAAACTTGAAAGAATCCAGAAAGTGAACTATGGCCTTCTCTGCTAGGACAAAAACTGGTTGCCAGAAAAGTTCAACATTTTCGAAGACCGGTTATTATTTTTGAAAGCTAGTGTCAGAGTGAAAGTTAAGGTAGGAAGGCATTTGGTCTTTTTAGAGAAAAGTTCCCTCTTAAGACAACCCATCTTTGAAAAGGGATTGAATCCCAGCCCATTGCACAGCTTTTCTCATTATGGGTGCTTCAGTGCTATCACTTTTTACAGTCTGTGATTGAACCACTTTTTTATTTAAACTCCTCTGCAAAGCAGTCTGTAGAGACCCTTTAGACAATGGCAGTGACAGTGGCTTCCTTGGAACAGCAGTCCAGTTCCCCACTTCTAATTTAAGGTAGAGATTATCTTCATTTAAGTGAAACATAACCATCCACATCCTGAGACTAATCCTATATAAATAGTATCTCTATATTATTATATCTACAATATCACTATTTATTAGTAATATAATCTCTTAATCTGTATTAAATCAACATACATACCAATTTACCATACCAACCCTCCTTGCCTCACAAATTGCTGTCATATCAAAACAAACCAAATTGATTGATGATTGCTTCGTAATTGTCACCAGAGTGCAATACAGAAGAATCCCAATCAAATCCAGTGCAGCTTTCAAGACATCAAATTTATTTTCCATAACATATGGATCCTTATTAAAAAACACCCAAACCAACCTCAAAACCCACCAATAAAAACACA
>VZDJ01000079.1:357891-384633 GCA_008694505.1 Cyanoderma ruficeps | reverse complement strand
CAAAAAAAAAAAAAAACACCCCACCAAACACAAAATAATACAAGGATATGAAGAAGAATGGAAACGAGGCCCTTTGGTCTCTGAAATTATGCAATTTGTCCTTTTTAAGTTGGAGAAAACACGGTGAGCTGTTACATTTATAGTTAAGTAATTAGTAAATGTGTAACTCATTTATAATATCCCAGTTGTGCTGTACTTGTTAACTGTTAAACATGAGAATGTGAACAACGACTTTAAGATTTTGTGTTCAACATACAGTGTGAAAATTTAGAGTATGGGACCAGACCTTTTAAATTACCTTGAAAAAGTAATTTCGTCTTCTGCGCCTCCTCCTGCGTTAAATGAAGGGGATTACCAACTACAAGAGGAAGGAATTGTGAGGATAAATTTGTGCAGGCATGTAAACTGTGTATAGACTTGGGCGTAGAGGACCATGGAGTGACTGCACAGAGAGAAATTAAAATAATCCAGTGTCACAGGTAAAGCTAATTGATGTTTCTACAGCACAGGGGGGAAATCTAATGATTGCCACATCTTTCAAATCATGTATAGACTTTTCATTCAGTAACAACATATTTGTTTTGGTTCTGTTTTGCTTAGACATAGTACAACTATGTTTCTTGGGAAGGATCTACTTTTGCTTTGATAAAGTGGAATTTCTTTGTGATTACACAACTCAAGGTCATGTAAATCATGCCATCATGAAAATATATTTCCATTGTGTGGCATTTCCTTGTTAAGATCTGTGACAGGCACAGGTTGTGCAGAGAAGTTGTGCATGTCCCATCTTTGGAAGTGTTCAAGGCCAGGTTTAATTGGGCTTGGAACAGCCTACACTAATGGGAGGTGTCACTGCCCATGGTAGGCGGGTTGGAACTAGATGATCTTTTCCAATCCAAAGGTCTTTTCCAGTCCAAACCCTTCTATGATTCCAGGATCTGTAAGATATGGCATTGTTATTATTGGGCATTTGGTAGGTTTTGTTGCAGTTGTATTTTTTCCAGCAGCCAAAGCCACTCAGATGTGAGGTCTAAATGTGTTGTATGAACAGCCATGAGATGTAGGAACACTCAAGTAAATAGCAAAACCCCTTCAACCCCCTGTTGAAAACATTGAAAACAGTATCTTTTTAAATAGATTTTGGATCCTTCTTGACATAAAAATATCACAGTAAGAACGTTTTTCAGGATATCTCAGCATTTTCTTTTCTGTCCAGACTAGAATAAAAGGATGCCATAGAAAACACCCTTGAAGTTGCTTGTTCAGAGTTAGGTACTTCAGAACACAAACAAGGTCCAGGGAGAAGTGATGCTCTTTGTATACTTCCTTCCTATATATAAGAAATGTCTGACTTTACTAATGCTTCTATTGCTTGTTTTACACGACTGTCACTTGTACAGAGAGGTCACTAATGCAATCAACATGAGGATGCAGAAAGACTAGCAGCCATGAGGGATAGTTAACTAACAAAGGAGGAAATAATTTGCAGGATTTCCTTTGCATGCTTCAGGGTTTTTTCCCCTTCCCTCCACCCCTGCCTTTTTGTTTTGAAAGACCTCATTCCTTGTCCTGAGCTTCATGGTATTTTTTTGCAGATGAGTGTGTCTAACACTAGTAACAAATCAATTTTTCCAGTCCCCCCTGGACTGCATGGGGGTTATAGCTTCAGAAAGCAAGTCACACCACTGTCTCTGCTGCCTGAAACTCACATGGTTCAGGATGCTGTCATGGGAAGACATTTATGGATCTCTGAATTGTCACTACTCATAGTTTCCTGACCAAGCATCACCTTGCTGTATTATTTAGAAAGCGTGGCATAGGAACACCACAAAAGCACTTCAAAGGAGATGTTGCTAATGGCTCTAAGACTGAATGTGCTAAATGGGATACTGGGCCTCATGGCAGACCAGCACAGTGAGTTTCCAAAACCCAAGGGGCTGGCAGCATAAGGACATGGTGAACTACTTTGTGGAGCAGCCATTTCATGTCTGGCGCTGGATGTGGGCTCCGCTCTTCAGCAAATGCCTGTTGGGATGCCATGACTTCCTTGTCCATTGCAACTGTAGAAACTCGTCAAGGGCCAAATCTGTAGCACATGTCAAATAGACCAGAACTTATGCATGTGACTGACTTTTGAGCTTATATAGTAAACAAAGCAGTGAGAAACACATTGCAAAACAGATGAGCTGGTAATCAGTTCAATAAGAGGGGATTTACAGAGATAGAGATGTTCATTACTGAAGTGAGGTGTCAGAATCATTAACTATGCTCTTTCCTAAGATTTTAAAACCAATTCTGCACTTACTTTAAGAAAATCATTTCCAGGAGGTGAAACTGAGGCCTTCTAGACTATACTGATGTCAAGTATGAGAGGTACTACTCATCACTGCCACACAGCTCTATATTACATCTGCATTAGCAGAGGATTAACTGCAAGACTTCATTAGTTTTGCAGATTAATCACTGACTCACTCTAGAAGACTTCTGTAGAGGACTTCATAACTCACACGTTCATGAAACAGCAAAAAATTCCGGTGGACACTTCTAGATCTCTTTTTTGAGAAGGAATCCACTTTTTATGGGAGTCTCCATCTGAATATCATTTGATGCATCCAGAGTCAATTCTTGTTGTCATTTTTTTTCATATCAGGTTCAGAAATTGTTGTAGGTGCTGTCTAAATCCATCACAAGTCCTCAGATATCACAATATATTGTTTCATGCAGCTTTAACTATAAAGAAGTATAAGAGGAAATCTAAAAAATGCTTTCTCATAAGGAAGTGATTGTTTTATACTGTCAAAATAGCTAAGGCAATATTAACTGTCCAGAAAGGCAGGAGCAGGTTCTTAGTATCTGGAACACTGAATTTTAACAACATGTTTCTGTGTGCCCTTGGTTAAGTAAATATATTTGACTGCATCTCTGTCTACCAAAGAAGAATTAAACACTGCTTTTCATGAAAGACTGGGAATCCCAGCTTGGGTACTTCCCTCTCAGCCTTTGCACAAACAAGACAATGACAGGGAAATAAGAATAATAAAATAACAATAAAAGAATCACACCTTTTTTCTCTGGATAGAAGAGTTTACTATTTAGTTCAAAGTATCATTATTCTGAATACCCCCAGGCAAGGCTTTAAAATGTGTGCATGTGTAGAACTTCCAGTGATAGAAACAGTGTCTGAACAAGTTCCAAATTGCATTGTAATTAAATTTGGTTCCAGGATCCTGGTGCTCCAGAGCACCAGTACTCTCAGTGGCACCCACCAAAGCCAGTGAACACCTACTCACTTTTTGAATTAGCTGCCGTTTCGTTCTCAGGTATTTTACCTAGGAAAAACTCTGCCAGCAACTCAGCAGTTTCAGCACAGGTGTCATAATTTGCCACTTACAATGGAGACAAAGAATCCTCAGATTGTTACGAGCACAATAAGAGCCCTACTACACCATGGAGCCAGGATCATTCCAAAAGGAGAGAAAAATAAATACTTAAAAGAATATAGTGTGTTGTCTTTTTTATATTTTCCTATGCCCTAGCCAGCAGTAACATTCAAGAACGGCAAAAATATCCAAGTGCTTGGACACCCCAGAACCCCTGATTGATGACTACACGTTCAGAGGGAACGGCTTAGATTTTTGGGAGTGCTCAAATATTTGTTCATTTTTAAATTGTGGTGATACTTGTTGCCATTTTTTCTGCTTTTCTAAGAAACAAAACCAGAAAAGGAAAGTATGCTGGAGCAACACCCCAGATATTTAAGAAGGAGAGATGATAACTACACATTTGGTTTGGTTTTTTTGGTTTGTTTTGTTTGTTTTGTTTGTATTCACTGACACATGAAAAAAATTAGTGTTTTCTACTGAAAAGATCTGAGAACTCAGAAGCTTAAAAAATGTTTTGATGAAAAATTTCTAAGCAGATGAAGAGGCTACACTTTTAGTAATATATTTAATACTTTCACATCTCCTTCCTAAAAAGATATTTTCTGTTCCAATCTGTATGCAGAAGTATGCATTGGAGAATGAAATGTTACTGCATGGTGTATATATAAAATAAATGAAATAGCATGTCCATATTTAATACATGTTTGAAGGCACTTCAAATGCAAATTCAGGCACCAGAGAGTGCCTCTATATGGATAAACCACAAAGAGTCAAAAGACAGGCTGCAGCACTGACATGTAATCATCCATATTATTTAATTTTTATCATGCCTACGTCACAGGTTTGGCTTATGCTGAATACATTCTCCCAGTCATTCCCTAAACAGGGACTCAAAGGCAAGGGTATTCCCGGGTGTCACCATGAGACATGTCACCCTGCTTTAGGGTGGGCACACAGAATGTTTAGAGGTGAGTACCCAAAATGAAGCAACTGATCCTGATCCTGTATAATATCCTATTGCCATGGGGACACTAACTTTGAGTCCATCCATGCCATGAACAGCCAAGAGTTGAGCCTCTTCTTACAGGGATGAGACAATAGTCAGGAGGAAATATACATCAGTCCTGGAGTGAGGCTGATGCATATGCACAATGTCAGACCATACCAAAGCTGCCAGTCCCTAGACTGTCACAGCTGGGCTATCACTATGAGTTAATTTCCCTCTGTCCCCATGTGTGACCTGACCTGAGCTGACCTCACAGAGCTCCTTCGCTTGTCATGTTTCTTCTTCCCTGTGCAGAGCTGCCAATCCTCCCCAGGACCCCGCCAGTAACTGCATTTGTGCTTGCACTCATTCAGTTGAACCACTGCACACCATCTTGTAGAGAGTCTTCTTTCCTGCTGAAGATTATTAATTTGTCCAATGAGTGTAAACCCAAATTTTTAGCGAGGTTTAACATTGGCTTATTTCAGAAGGAAATGCTGACTGATTTCAGGAGAAAGTTTCATTAAAATGAACATATTTGACTTTGTAGCCTTTTGCATGAGTTCAACCAATTTGTGTTCAAATGACACTTGACATTAAACCATAGTATTTTTTAAAGGCCTTATCAACAAGAGTACAAATATCAGCACTTGGTCCTGGATAGTACTCTGAACAGCCCTGTGAGCTGGGATCAATGTTCTGGACAGGACTGATCTGTAGAATGCTCAGTTAAAGAAAAAATTTCAAACTTAATCATAAACGGACTTGGAAAAAATCATAAAGGGAGTTAATATTTCTACATCAGTAAAGTGACAAATTTCAGTCTCTGCAGGGCGTCTCTAAGCCAAAACTCTCCAAAGTCTCTGAAGGAAAATCATTACAAGTCACGAGCAGAGTTTAAAATTGGAAGTTATATCCTAACTCCCCACTCTTCCGTGGACTTTCAGTCTCTAAACCTCTGGTCAAACACTGGAACAGAATTCTTAGGCAAGTGCATGATGCCCTTTGTGTATAAGAGTGGATAATGCCCTCAAGAACATGCTTTGACTTTTGGTCAACCCTGAAATGATCAATGAGGTGGATTGGTAAATCACTGTAGGTCCCTTCCAACTGAAATTATTCTATTACAGTCTAGCCTGGTCTAGTCTGTTCTGCAATAATAGCCCCATAACATTTTTTTACTTTCTTAGAATAGACCAAGAGCCTATACTTGCAGCTTCCATGAGTTCTCTTATCCTCTCTGATCCTGCTTCTCATTCCCAGCTCCAAAACAAGACCACAATTCTTCTCCAATTGTTTCTGCTGTTGTTACTGTTAACATTTATTTTTGTCAAACAATATCAAGGAATGTCTGGAAAATCAATGTTTAATAAGTTACAGTAATGTTTTCAATTTCCTGTCATCTGCTTTAATGTACATGTGTACCCTGTCATTTCTCATCACTTTCTAAATCCATCTTGTTATCAGCAAGGTATAACTTAATGTACAGCTAACTCTTTCATAGGTGACCTTAGAGCATACACTACTGGGGATGCTTTGCAGACGAGTCATTCTTTCTTTGCAGTGAAGGTGACAGAGGGAACAGCTTGGAAGCCGCAGCACAAAACTTCAGCAAGGACTTTTACACTTGGGTACACATTCTTACAAAAAAAAAAAAAATACAAAACCAGTATAGGCAGAAGAAGTTCATTATATCTGCAATGGTGTGAGCACTGTGTACTGGAAGAGAATTTGCCTGGCAAATGTAAAGTTCTAAGGCTTTATCTGACAAGGTTTCACAGCATTGTCTGAGGATCTGATCTTTAAAATTCATTATGAGGGTATGACTCTTAATATTCATGACTACTACTTTGCTATACCTTCTTCTTTGCAGTGACGTAACCAATAGACAGAAAAATATGTATAAATGAGGCTGTGATGATTTACTTTGAGATTTCCACAAGCATTGCTTTGAGATGCCACCCTATGTGATGACAGTTTGAGGAGGGAAACAAAAGTAAAGGCTGAAGGACTGAATTGCAATGATGCAAAGAGAAAGAAATAAGGAGAGTAACAGGAGGGAAAGCAAATTAAGAGGGATTTCACTTCCTGAGGAAATTGATCCAGCTGTCTGTAAGCATCCAAGCAGTTCAGTTAGCTTTGTTTGGATATTGTATGTTGTCAATTCCCCTAGACCAGAGATAGTTTGCTGTGGAGAGCAACACAAAAATGGAACAAGTGATATAAGGATTCAGAACTCCTGAGCAAAAATCCTTGGCTCAAGTCTCCACCGTTTAGATGTTTCATTGGCCAGTCACTGCAAGTCATTAAATCTCACCAGACCCAACAGCATGGCCTATAAAAAAGGATGGGGACACCTAAATGATGCTGCTGGCACTCAGCCCATAGTCTTGTTTTTCCAGGGATTCTACTAGACACTTGTCATGCTACTCTCGGTCGTGTTGTCCTTCCATTTTTTTTTCTTTTTTAATGGCTTTAAATTTAATTGCTGGAAGATGGAAATGTGTCCCCACCCAGATGTGTTAAAGTCTTAGGTCAGCCTTTTTGCATGCATAAAACTCTCCAGACTCAGATTTAATGAAGACTTGGGAAATGGAAAAAGTAGAGAAGTAGTGAATCTGGGAACAAGGGCCAACCCACTCATCCCAATCCTGAAAACACCGAAAAGACTGTGAACTCCCACATAGATTTGTGCATTCAATTCATTACCAGTTGGTACTTAGAGATAACATTATGGAAGTTTTTGTTTCTCCACTTGGCTTTAATTGCCTTCCTTATTAGAATTTATCTTTGTGATATGGCGAAATATTATTTCAATAGATGCTGCAACGTTATGAAAAAGAAGTTTAAAATTATTTCCCATAGAACATTATTAATGAATGTTTACGAGTTTCCATGCAGGTAATTTAAAGGGCTTGGAAAATACCTTTCTTGAGAGCTCGACTCAATACAATGCACATTTGGTTTAAAATAAACTAAGCTTCGTGTTTGGGGTTTTCTTTCTTTTTTCCTTTCCCCCTTTTATTTTTTTTTTTCTTTTTGTTTTTTTTTTTTNATATGAAACTGTTCTTCAAATGCTAACTAATCTAACCAATTTTGTATTGAAGCATGAATGCATTTTAATTCACTATTCAAGCTGTTGTAGCAATGAATATTTCTGCATCCCTAGCAAAATGTTGAAAGAGAGCTTTCTGCTGCTATAAAAAAAAAACAACAACCCCCCCCAAAAAAAACTTCTGCAATTTCTTTATACAGTCTGATTAAAATCCAATTAATTACAAACACAATTAAACCTTTCTACCACAGTTTGCAGAAGAGGGCTGATGGAAGTAAAGTTGTCAGTCAAAGATCCAATAGGGAGTAGTAACTTGTCATCTATGTTGCTTTTAACCAGTAAAAGTGTTAACCTAAAATACTACATTAACAATGTATTGCTCTATGCAAGTTTATTAGGAAATATCTCACTTCTTTGGTTGTTGTTCTGCTTATCATCAAATCAATACAATTTTGTTTATATGGCACCTTTCTTGACAAAGTCATCCCAAGGCATTTCACAACAATAAATGTACATATAATAAAAAGGCAGTTAAAAATACAATAAAAGGAAATTAAGCATTAATGTACAATCCAATCCTATTGTGAAGTCAGTGCTGCCAAAGAATAATTTTATGTCATCCAAACTTTTTAAAAATTCTTGTTTTATTGACATTTTGAAATTTTATAAAACCAATAAAATGCCTAGCCATAATAAATATCAAATAGGGAATATACATAATATATATCAGAATTTCTCTCAGTCCAGACTGTCAATTGGCATAAATCAGCATTTCCTTGCTGGCTTCTATAAAGCTGTAACAAATGATTATTGGATCTATTACATGATGATTTAAACTTTAAAGACAGAATACATTTCTTATCATTTGGGGCTTTGATGCTGACACTAGTTGCAGACAGGTTACATCTTTGTTTCTTTGCTAATATCACTGAAAGCTCCCTGGAGGGTATATAGGAAACCTCCAAAGGGTAAAACAGTAGGTATAAAGTTCTCTTTCTCATCCAGGATTAAAAGAGATATTGTGGGAGACCACTAAGTACCACATAGCCATTCATTCACTTCCTATGCACAGGATGAGGAAAAGAAATGCAAGGGTAAAGTATGAAAACTTGTGACTTGAATTATAGATCATTTAAATGCAAAACCCATACGTACAAAAAAACCCCAACAACAAACAAAAGCCCAAACAAATAAACAAGGAATCACTTCATCTCTTCTCATGAGCAGGCAGGGGTTCATCCATTTCCAGGAGAATGGGTTTCCATCGCGTGCAATGCTTATCCGGGAAGACAAATGCCATGACCCTGAACATCCCCTCTTCCTCTTTCCTCTGTTTTACTGCCATGACCCTGAACATCCCCTCTTCCTCTTTCCTCTGTTTTACTGATGAGCATAACATCATATGAAATTTCACCAGGTGGGATCAGCTATTCCCAGTGTGTCACCTCCTTGGGGCCTCCAAACTGGTGACTGGCAGAGCTGTGTAAGACAGAGCAGCTGTTTGAGCATCCTTCAGGAAGAGCTGCAACATGTTGTAATCCAAACAAGTTTTTGACCTCAAGATGTGTTAAACTGGAATTTGGTCTACAACCTTTGCCTCTAACTTGCTTTTACATAAAATTTAACAGAGATGAATTCACCCATGCCCCTCTCTGCTCCCACATTGCTCTCATTTTTTATGCTGTTCTCAAACTAGCTTCTGTGATCTGTCCTCTGACATCTCTGAGATTGCTTATTTCCCACTTTTTTCCTTTTGTCCCTACTTCACGTGTCTGCCTTTTTGGAGGATGGGACTACAGGAAAATCAACATAACTAAATGCAGTTCAAGTTACAGAATAGTATAACTGTGTCATTTGCTCTGGGACTATCAGGAGTGGATGTAGCATGCTCCAATTCAGTATGGAGAAGAATTTAGAAGATTTGATGACTTCAGTGCATTCTGGGTGCTCTTTATACTAGTTACTGACAAGAAACTGGGGCATAATCCTGCATGTGAAGCCAGGCAGATAGCCTGTTTGTGAAAATCTGAAAGTCGTACCTTGAGAAATGTTAAAAAAAAATAAAAATAAAAAAATCCAACAACTAAAAAACCCCAAGCAAGCACAAAAAACACCCCACCAAACAATTTTGAATGTCTTTTTTAGCCCATTCATGTACTTATCCTTGATTGAAGTCAAGTGCACCTTAGTGGCAAGTATGCCTTAAAGATTGTTAGCACATTTACATTTTTTTTCCCCCACTAAATGATTGTCCAAGGCCACTTGTGATCCTATCTGAAACTTAAAGAAGTCAAAACTGAGATTTGCTCTATCAGATTTTAGTCTTCAGCATCTCATTTAGTCCTTAAGACACTGGTAGTCAAAGGTGACAAAGCAAGATTTCTTTGTCTCAGAGAGCGGATTTAGGGTGAGGTGAAGCTTATCTTTATGAGTTCCTGGGGTTTTTTTCCACAACAATAAAGGGAGGCTATAAGACTATAAAGGGAATCTAGTGCAACCCACTTCCATTTAGATGTTTACATTTAGTCAGTATCTTCAAGTCATACTTTGTAAAGGTGGGGAGGAGTCACTAGCCAAAGACAAAATGTTTTTCATCCAGACATACCCCTGCTCCAACCCTGAGGCTCTCCCCCTCCCCCATGCTTTTTAAACAAAAGGATGTCGTTTTTCACTAGTGGCTAATTCAGTTGTGAGGCAAGGAGAATGACTGGAAAGGGTGTAATAATTACAGCACAATGTGATGATCCTCTAGTGTATTCCCTGAAGATGTATGGTCTCTGAGAATTTCTGCTAGGCCCTCTTCAAGTAATTACTGTCAATTCATGCTTATCTGCCAGCTCTCTTTCCAGGTTTTCTTTTCCTTGCCTTCCTCAGTGAAGATACTGGTTCTGACAAAAGGGGCCATTTGTCAAGGAGCTGGCATGCCGACTGTTCCCTCCTATTCTTTGCTGAAATTATGCAAGAGATTACAGTCCAACCTGAACCAATATGTACATTATCAGCTAAACAATAGAGCACATAATAATCAATGTCAAATGGACATTGGCAGTAGCAGATATAGTTATGCCATTCTCACAACCACTTCTGGACATCTTCATCTTCAACACGGGAAATCACAGAGGGCTTTCAAATAGATCACCAAGTCTGATTCAGTAACTGGAAATTCTGTAGCTGTAACAATCCTAGAAGGGGATTTTGAAAATAGACTCTTCTCCTCGGGTCCCATACTGGAAGGGAGGAGTCTCTTCAGGGCGTATCTCAAAAGATGAATGTTGCGTACACATAAAAGAGCAACAGGCAGGTTTTCTTGGGCTTTCACAGTGATGACCCTGACTTCAATTTTACCTGACATAGAGTGAAATAACAGTATAAAACTTGTTTATTCTTCCAGAGTTTGGACAGGGGACCTTTGACTTACAGTTTTTGTGCAAGCCTGGTTAGGCAATAACAGCAAATTGAAATCCTCTAATGACAAATTCAGGTGGATTCCTCCTCTAACCACTACATTATTTAATTTTAAATTCTTGAATGGAAAATTAAATTGGCTCAGACTTCCTGTAAGAACAGCAAAAGAGACTACTAGTTAAAAGGTTTAACCGTCTAGTACTGCAAAGAGTAAATCTACAGAAATAAGGAAAAATCATCACATATATCCAAGGGCTTTTGACAAAATAGCAAGGGCTGTCTAAAACAAATTAATAGAACCAAAATTCCCATCCTTGTTTCTTAGACTACAGAGAAAAACATGAAACTGTTCAAGTCTCTAAAAGTCTACACAATCTGACATTTTGAGCATGGATTCTGTTCCACTGTAATTTCCCATTTGTGCAAGAGCACACCCTGAGAACAGAGTGATCTTCAGAGTCCTGCGCTGTTTTGGTAATCCTGCAGCTGTGGTGGTACAATACATTAGACTGGATGTAGGATTGGCATATCCCACTGCTAAGCCAGTTTCTCACATGTGCCTCTGCCACTAAACAGATTTGCCCTTTGGCAATTTCATTGTCATTGTTCAAGAGATTGCTTCTCTTTCCTAAAGTGAAACATTCACCTTCTATTGTCCAGTCAGTCTTCCCCACAGAGGGAAAACAAAGCCAGCCCCCTTGAAAAAATATGCATTGTGGAACTTTCACTATATTCAGGTTTTAAACATACATGTTAGTTTCAAGGCTGTATGTACAACACACAAAGGGTAAAATAAGAAGGAAATGGGAGAAAGGTAGAACTCTTTACCCTGACAATTTGAAGAGGATGCTTTGCCTTTATCAGATGCTAGCATTTGCCTGAAGATTTGGGCTTATTATGAGCTTGATTTAGCTGTCAACAAATTGATCCACAACAACTGTCTTCCCCATACTAGTTCCTTCAAGCCATGTAGTCTCTCTGGAGGACAGGTCCTTTTTCATTTGTGTGTTGTGATTTGCTTTTCCCACCCCACACCCCCCCTCTCTTTTTACCCCCAGCACTGTCATTACTTCACCCAATAACTTACTTGCTACCACATTTTTTAATTTCCTAGTATTTTGGTGGCTGAAGAAATTCAGCAATGCCCTCTGAGGACTTGCACAAACATGTCACTTCTTTGCAAAACATCCCCTGATTTTGTCAGTTGCATGAGCTAATGCCAGTGAAACTCCAATGCTTCGGAAGAAAATCCAGGGGCACCTTGAGGGGGTTTATTTCTTTTTTTTTTTTTTTGTAAAGTTCAAGATGATTAATTATATGGGACTCAAGATATGTAAAAGTTATCCAAGTTTTCACCATTAATCACATAAATGAACAGAAAATAATTAGTTCGTAGTGACTTTCTGGCTTATTATAATCAGCCCAACTCAAATCGACTTAGCCCAGAGAGCCAAATATAGCAAGGAAAAAAGCTCGAGGCATTTTTTCGCTATGTGTTGCCTGTTATCACACAGTGAGGTTTCTGTTCAAATGATGTGCCTTATTAAGGCAGGCGAAACCCATTTAAACAATGTATCAGAAATGCAGACAAGCTGCAGAAAAATACATGCATAAAGGGTATATTTCTTCTTGAAATTTATTGATGGCTAGGCCTGTTAAAACTTCAGAAAAAGCGTTTTCTAAACCACTGACATTATGTTTTTCTAGCAATACAATTGTTTGGGTTTTTTTTTTTTTAATTATTTTTAATTTTGCAGTAATTCTTTTCTCCCTTCTTACTTCTCTTTGTAAAGGACTTGAAGAATGGCAATTATTCCCTTTTATTTTGCTGGCTTAAACCATGAGCTTATTACAATAAATGTTATCATTACCCTTTTTATTTTATGATTAGTATTTTTATTTGATTGCCAATGTTTTTACTGTAGGATTAAAATCTTGAATATTCCATGTGATTGAACAATAATAAAATGGAAAGACTTGGATATGATTCTTTCTTTTGCCTAATAAATACAACTTTAATTCTTAGAGATCTAGTCTAAAGGTAGGTATCCCATATTACGTTTAAATTATTGATTTTTTTTGGTCATCTCTGTGAATATGAAACCTCATGATCTTCGGAATTTTCATTGTTTGCATGATAGCATAAAAAATACAGAAACATAGAATCATCAGGGCTGGAAAATACCTCTAAAGTGATGAAGTTCAATCATTCCTCCACCACTAAACCATGTCCCAAGTGCCACGTCTACATTTATTTTAAATCCCTCCAAAGATGGTCACCCCACCACTGCCCTAGGCAACCTGTGCCAGGACTCGACCACTCTTTTGATGAAGAAGTTTTCTCTAAGTTCCCATCTAAACCTCCCCTGGCACAACTTGAGGCTCTTTCAATTGTCCTGTCCCTTGTTTCCTGGACCAGAACCTGATCCACCCCTGGCTGCTCCTGCTGTCAGGGAGTTGTGGAGAGTGAGAAGGTTCTCCCTGACTCTCCTTTTCTCCAGGCTGAGCCCCCAAGATCCCTCAGCGCCTCCTAATAGGCTGTGAGTGTGCTCCAGACCTTTCCCAAGGTCTGCTCCTTTCTCTGGACACACTCCAGCCCCTGAATCATCTTTCTTGTAGTGAAGGGCCCAGAAATGAACTCAGGATTTGAAGTGGCCAGGACTGTTGGTAAATGATGGAGAATGGCTCAGAGCACTTCTGCCAGTTCCCTCAGTACACTTGAGTGGATCTCATCTGGCCCCATAGACACACACACAGGTTTAAGTGCAGTATCAGGGCACTTCCAATTTCCCCTTGGAATATGAGGGTTCTGTTCTGCTTCTGTCCCTGTTTTCCACCTCAGGGTGCCTGGACAACAACAGTTCTTTTTCCTTTGTTTCTGTGTTTACCTCCATCATCCAGTAGAGAATGGAGGAATATCAAATTTTACAAAAGTTTGTATCATAAAGTTTGGAAATCGCGGTGTCATCAGACTTCTCAGACAGATATCCTGTCAGGTGAGTTTCGTAGCCAGTACACTTAAGTAAGTAAAGTGATAAACTTGTGAGTATATAGGAGGGTTGTCAGTGCCACAAGTCAATAGAATTGTGATGCTGAGCAAGAAAAGGTATATAATTGTGTAAAAACTGAGATAGGATCCCAGAACTTTCTGTGGCATCAATAATGGAGAGGCAAGGGTCGTGAGATCCTTCTTCTGATAAAGTTTTGCCCTGTAATTTTGCACTGGCCATGCAGCAATCATCTCCTCATTGAATTATTATTTTTAAAGCTTTTTTTTTTTTAATTCCTGTATTGTGTAGAAGACTTATCAGTTGTTTTAACATGGAGTTTAAAACAAAGAGCAAGGAGGTACATGGAGACAGCGAGATGAACAGGCAGCACCTATGCAAGTACCCAAGGAATTTTGAGGACAGAATATTTAGTTTTTCCTATAATGAATTTGATATTTTCATTCGAATACAGAGCACAAATTCTTTCTTCAAAAAAATAAAATCCGTGGTCAACATTTTTAAATCATCATTGTTAGAAAGACAAATGTCCAATTTACTGTGGTTCTCTAGAAAATTAAAGCATGCTGTTTGAATCCTTTCTGATTTGAATGAGATTTTCCCATCTCAAAGAGTTTGATTCAGATCTCTGCACAACTTTTCTGAGAACAAACACCTGAAGAATTGGAAATAACAACCAAGTTACAGAACTCAGAGTATGTGAACTCTCACTGACTTTGTATTCCCATCAGGAAGCATGTATAAGAGATCATCAAGACCTGTTTGTTTGTTTGTTTTTTAAATTGTCTTCTATTTTAATTCTCTGGTAAAGTATGTTCCAATGATTACAGAACTATATCCCAATCAAGAATGATTTCCTAAAACAGGGAAGTGCAATCAGTTCTGAGAGAGACACTCCAGTCTGAAATCTCTAACTCAGTTCACTCCTTAGAATATGTCGTGACATCTCAGAAAACTTTTTAACTCTCTGGGTAGGGGGTCAGACTGAAAATTACAGGATTGTAAGTTTGTGAAGATTCTGTGCTCTGATGCTAACCCATGGAAACTTTACTTCACCATTTTGCCCTTCTACTTTTGCACCCTTATTTTGTGTGTTCAGACTAAACTACTCTTGGCAATGCCATCCTGTTATTATAGTTGCACTATCCCTACTGAAAAAGCAGCTAGAGAACTGCTGGAGCCTCTGGCTACCAATATTGTAAATAATAATAGATTTATTTTCTCTAAACAGCACTGCGCATACACCAAACGGGGTCATAACATAAAGATTTTTAATAAAATAATAATAAAAAATTGAAATATGGTTGCTAATAAAACATCTCTTCAAGTTTTCTCTTTCCTTGTTCATGTGTATGTGTGTTGGTGAATGTGTGTGTGTCTGCAGCATAGCAGCCAAATTAGATTTTGCATACTATATCAAAACAAGTGCAATCACAGTAACCATTTATTTCTTGGTGTTTTCTTTTTTTTTTTTTTTTTAAATGAACTTTCCCTGAGGACAGTCTTAATGGAACATTTATTTATTATAAGTAACAAAAGGAATTTTGATTGTGCCAGGAAAGAAATATACTTTGATAAGCACATAGTACCACAGATGAAAATAATAAAACAATCAAGTGAATAAAAACTTTGTCATTTAAGGAAGACTTTTAAGGTAGAAATTTCTACTATCTCTGTAAAATTTAATGAAGTTATAGTAGAGATTTGGGGTCTCAGAAAAAGGAAATTCTTGAATATTTGCCCATATTTGCCTATTTCTCTAGAAGAACTTATTTGTTCTTATCTTAGACAAAAACAAAAACAAAAACAAAAAATGTCCTACGAATATGAAATCTCAGCCTACTTTTTTGGAAGACTGAAAATATAGGAATATATATTTATATATATACATATACGCACACATATAGATATGTGTTTATATATAGATTTTTTTTTCTTTATTTTCGTATTTGTACCCATGGTGAGAAGTAAAGAAGCAGTGTCACATAGCAGTGTCACAAAGAGAGTCTACATTAGGCATAAGTTAATCAATTTTCTTCTGGATGACAGCACATAAGGAAGTTGCCCTGGAGAGAAAAGTTTCTACTCATAAGTTTAACAGTACTTATTTTATTTATTATTTTACCTCACTAAGAGGTTTTTTTGTACGTCTTTAGTTTAGGAAGGTGCTAGGAAAGGATAATCTATATCATATATAGAAGTCAGATGAGAAGGAAATGCTGTGGCACGCTGTGCTTTTAAGAAGCACTATGTATGGAAATATCAATTTGTTAACTGCTACATTGTACATTGCAACATTGCAAAAAAATTCTCATAAAATTGATAAAAATACTTACAACTTGAATTTTTTTAATATTATGATTACTCTGCATATGAGGATTCGTGCCTTAAGATTTCATAGAATGTTAATAGCTAATGGTTTACATCTGATAAAGTCCCTTCAGCCGTTTTTTAGTCTCCTTTCTAAGAATCACAGATTTAATTTTTCTTTTCCCCATGGAAGTTAAATTATATGAAATGGTAGACAGTAGTGAAAAACTTTTTATTCATTCCAGTATGGCAAGACCTAAAATTTCTCATGAGAAATTATGCTAATTTCTCCCTGCCTTGATTATTCATTCTGGGTTACAGTAGTACAACTATTGTTTTTGTCATATAAAATTTGGATGTTTGGATACAAAGGTTTTGGAGTTTATTTATTTTGTTTGGTTGGTCGGATTCTTTGGGTTTGTTTGGGGTTTCTTTATTTTCTTTCTTCAAAAAATCTGCCAGCTTTAAGTTGATATTTGCCGGGCGATTGAAGAGATGGGGTCTCCATTGTTTGCATCATGAAGGTGATTTTATTGAACACACTGCTGGTTTATACACCTTTCAAGCATAGCAACCATATTTATGTTTCTTGGTAACATTGCTTAACTATTGGCAAGCACAGACTTGTACAGGCCTGTACTATCTTGCACAAAAACATACATACAACTTTGATCTCTTCCTCCTTCAGGGTCTTGCCTCGACTTGCTAGGGCTTGTAGCCCTCTAGCACATCTGCTTCTGTCATGAGTCCAGCAGTACTTTGAGTCCTGCTTCTGAGTTGTAGTCCCACAGACAATCCATTCAGATAATAGAAGACAAGATATTTGAGATAACTATCAAGTTTGGGAGGACATTTCTGCTGCTTCAGGAACATCACTGGAGGTGATTCAGGTGTTGATAGGAAATTATTTTCCTTCCTTCATCAAAGCATAAGAGAAAGAAAAAGAGTTAGACACTACAAGACTGGTATTTCTACCAAATAAAATTCAGGTGATATAACAGCTCCATCAGCAAAATGGATTTGGTGGCAGGAGGTCTATTTTTTTGAGGCAATGAGTTTGTGTTTAAGAGAAGAGTGCTAGCAAGGTTTGTCTGTGGCATTTTGTTGTGAGGGCAACAGTAGCAGTCAATGTGAAATAATTTGAAAATGCATGTGAGAATTTTTAGTAAATTTTTTGGGGCATTTTCCCAAATTTAGTTGCAGCTCAAAATTTTTACTCCTGCCTTATTAGTTTAAAGCTGTGATGGAAACCCAAAGTGACAATGCTGTCAACACGCTGAGACATAATGCTACAGAGCCTTGTGCTTCCAGGCCAGCAAACAAAACATCAGCTTCCAAGCGAAAAGGCATCAAAATAGGGGAAAAAAGCAATTGTACGCTTTGCATTATCACCATATAATACTATAAAGTAGAGCAGCACATTTACTAGTGAAATCAGGGGCAGGAGTGCATGTGTAGGGAGATTCTGTTCATAATAGTGCCATAATCAGCAGACTAATTTATTTAGCTCTTAATTTCCAATAGGTAGTAATTAATTTCCATAATGAGATTGGCTATTGGTAGTAGTCTGCTATTAGTCTGAATGACTATGAAGAAGAAAGAACTTCCCTCTTTGATACCCAGATACATAAAGCAAAGTGAGAAAATCATGAAGAAAGACCTAAGGTGTACTTCTTACACACAAAAGAAAGTAAGACAACATGAAAAGGCTTTGAAATTATATTTAATGCTGTAGCACCTCTGTTTCTGCATCATAACTCATTGAAGTCAGCAACTGAAAGGATACAAAGAAGCTTGGTCTCTTTGTTTTCTGCTGAAATTCAGACCTTTCGCATCTTCCAGGGCTATTCTCAGGCAATAGTGTGTAGATTTACCTGCAGAGGAGGCAACACTTTCAGCTGCACTCCTCTGTGTGAAAACACAGGGGGAAACTGCAAAATCAATGAACAGGGCCATGGAAAACATCACATTTCCTCTTTCCACATGCTCCGGTCAAGTGTCCACAGCAGCCTCCACCTCTAGAGTCAAAAGTGTTGGTGGGAAGGAGGGTGAGAACCAGCAAAGAAACGACACAGAATGAACACAGCTCATGTGATTTCATGGTCAAACACCATGGGCTTTAGACCTTACACAGGTGCACTTCATATGGAACATTCAATTTCATTAGAGAGTGACAGTGAGTCGAGGTACTCTTAGTGACACAAATATGTTAAGAGAAGTCAGTATTTCTTCAAGATCTACATGGCTTCTATAAAGTCTCTTTAGTATCTCTGGATGCAGAAAGGCTTGTTAGTCTGTGAGGCAAGACATGAGATCTAGGAGTCAGTCCTCTGGAAATTGGAATGTAATCTTGATGCTTCTCCATCAGTTTGACAGAAGACCAAACCTACCACCATCAGAAGCTCCAAACCAGCTTTGCTCCCACACATGTAAGGACACATACAATCTTGATTGACAATATGCTATCATAAAGTTTCCTTATTACTGCCATTAATATATAAATAGTTTTACTACTGCAGATAACTGCTGTATTTTTATAATTGTGCAACAAGGGCCTCTAACAAAGACCAAGTTACTGAACTGTCGAGAGATAAAAAAAACCCCACTGAACAACACAGAAGAGGAGAACTCAATTAAACATTTGAGCCTAAATGGAAGTCCTAATCTGTGTATATTGGGAGAATTACAGTCACAGAATAACTTGTCATACAGAGCATTAAATATGCCAAATCCTTGGTGTTACAGAAACACTATTATGAACCTGCAGTCCCTTGGTGACATGCCAGAAAGGAAAGTCAAGGAGTCTGTTTGCTTTCTGCACCTTCTCCTCAATAACATAAAGTATGGCAATAAAACCTCTTTGTGGTCTTCATTGCATCTGCTACAATCATCTCGCAGCATAGTGGTGTCAACAAGGTGATGTCATCTTTTCCTACCCTCTTCTTGCAGCAAATACATTAGCCAGCATTGGAGACTAAGCTTTAGAGACCAGGTGATCAAAACATTCTGGAAAACCTAACGACTGAAAACAAGCAACTCATCATGAAAGTGAATAGCACGGCAACTGTACTGATGGTGCATTCTGGAAGTTTTCTCCTAATATTCTTTGCTCTTCCTTAGCAACAAAACTGCAGAAAATTCTACAGATGTATCTTAGTTATACAAAAAATAGACCAAGGTTTTATTTAAAAATAAATGTTCTGCTGCATTATTTCTGAAAGAAAGCATAACCAAAAAGAATCACCTCAGTTTTCCAAAATGGAGGCAATTCTTTTGGCTGGTACAAAAACTTCATATGTTTGCAAACGCTAGTGATGAACAAGGGCCTGCAGACCATCAACAACTCAATTGCTATGATGTCTGGGACTATTTGCCATACTTTGTATTCGGAAGTCTTAGTGATTTTACGTGACACAGGACTTTTGCTTGTAATACGCTACACTTTTCCTGCCTCCACGGTTTATCTTCTTTATGTAATTTTCCACATCTTATTGGTTAAACATAAAAGAAACAACCTTAGTACTGAACTACACTGTGAAACCAAAGTAAGAAAAAGCTGAATTTCGGCTCTGACCTTTCTTTTGCTTCTTTGTCATGGCTCCAATTGTCACATTCATTTGAGAAGCAAACGTTGTTACAAACATCACCTCTTCCCTTTTTCCAGAGGTCATCTTAAACCTGGCCTACAAATTTTCTGATAGACACCCACATAGCATCAATTAGAGGAGTTAAGATATCCTTAGAGTCTGGCTGATTCACACAAATTGAGGATATAGTGGTACAATTTTTCAAGCAAGGTATCTGCAAATTAATTTAATGAGAGTCATGACTAAATAATGTCATGGAACCTCCAACATCTTAATAAGAGCATTTAATGGCATATCAAGACTTTCTTTTCACTGTTTTACTTAGAATTTTTTAGGGGTATGCAACACTGTTGTTCCTTATCTGACATCCCTATGTCTATAAAAGTAATAAAATAAACATTATTTATCATTACAGAAATTTTCAAAACCACACAAAATATAAAGCACTTCAAAAGACTTCAGGGCTTTTGCCAGTTCCATCCTTACACACTTTTGATATCGTCTTCAAGGATTGATCAATATTCTAGTGTGGAGTTCGCCTCACTAAGACACAAACATCCAAAAATTTGATGTTTGAACTAGCAGCCTGAGCTCCCTTCACAGAAACATTGCCAATTTCAAAAGAAATTGAGACATTTTACATTGATCTGACATTAGGAAGTAGACCCACCACTCCCTATTGGCTGAGAAGGAAGCTTAGCCCATCACCAGCCTGGACTCAGGACTAGATTTTCAGGATGATGAGGCTTGATTAATAAATCCCATTCATTCAATTTAGAATGATTCACAAAAGCATAACTGTTTTGTTGTTTTTTTTTTTTAATTCTCTCCCACATTCAGCATAAGACATGCTAGCACCATTCAGTGCTTCAGAAGAAAATATATCTTTGACACAAAAGATGCAAAACCTTTGAGCTTCTGTGACAAAGGAAGAGGGAAGTTGAGCTCAAAAACCCTGCTGTTGTCTCACAATCTGGCAATAGCACAGTATTTGGTAGCTAATGTTAAGAAGTGGACTTCATCCCACACTAGAAAGGAGAAATAACTCTACACTGTATGCTAAACTGACCTGGGGGAACATTCCTATTAGGAATATAAACCCAAGAACTCTACCTGTATTATAAAAACAGAGTATTGCAACTTGTTCCAGGGGCACTGTTTGCTCACACAGCTCACAGGACAATGAGGCCTTATTCCTCATTGTGGCATCATTGCTGTAATGAAAGTAAGAAATAAACGCAATAAAAACACCCCAAAAGGCAGAATAGTGCCTGCCTTAAAACTCATAAGATTAATAAAGCAAGGATTGATTTCAAGAAAGGAAATTAACCTGCTGAAGCAAAATACAATAAGCTCTGACACAGAAAATGCTCCCTAAGATCCCCATGGTAGTTTTGCTTGAGTAGGGAATGTTGGGCTTAGGCTGTGAGTGAATACTGACAGTCTGTGCTATATAGCTGGCAAAGTTTAAACACGAAACAGCCATCTGTGGGGAGAAGGAATGTAAGGAAAAGGCAGTACTCTGGTTCCCTGGATAATAGACCTGGAACCCCAGCAGAGAAAAAGCAGATGACAGATGAAGGACAAACACGTAAGAGTAGCATGGGACCTCTGGAAGTATGTGAGAGGATTGCAGACTACATTCAGTTATACAGTGCTAAAAAGAATATGTGCAGTAATTGTCACTGTGCACAAATGGTCCCATCCATCTCAAAGGGTTTCAGTACTTAGGATACCCATTTGGTGAGTCCTCAATAGTTTCTGGTGTTTTGGTGCCTGCCTCAGCGAGGAGAGCAACATCCCTCTCAGGAAGCCACACCTCTACATGAGCAGAACTTCAGGAGGCTTAGCAAAGCCCGAAGCAAAAAACCACTTCCCATTGCCACCTGAACTCTAGGGTGATTACAGTTACAATGCAGAGCTCACATTCCTTGTGAAAGCCCTTTCATTATGATTGCTAAGTGCTGCACAGAGTTAATCTCACTCCTTAGTAAGGTTTACTGGCTTTGGCTCAGCATTTTATTAACATTGCTACAAGGCCTTCTCACTGGAGCAATATTGTATCTGGACAGTTCATCTTGTGCCTGGCTCCAAGAACAGGAGTGTTTCTAAATGTCTAAATTGTATTAATTGCATTTGGGTACAAATATGCTGGTTTGGATCTAGCTGTAAATAGATAGCTCAAGGTTACATGCTAAACCAGAGCTGAGAATTGTCCTCCCCCTCTCCATGTCCAGCCCTAGGCTATACTCTGATCTGCTAGTAGGTCATGCATATTCATGTTTTCATAGCCTTAGGAACCAGGACCTTATACAAGGCCTCAGACATAGACAAAAGTCTTCTCTTGGTGGAAAGCAGCAAAAAGCGATAGAGCAGAAAGGCAGACCATGATGCTTAAGAGAGGATGAAGCCAAGGGAGGCTCCCAGACATCTCTCAAGGACCTCCAGTGAGCTTGAAAGCTGTTTCTTCTGCAGATCTTCTTGCCTGCAGATATGCTGTTTGCCCTTTGAAGGATGAATTCTCCCTCCAGCACAGAGAGCCTGGTGGTATGCTGAAGGTATGACTCTCCTCTCTCCTTGCAGCACCTTTGTTCCTGCTGTAACCTAGTGGGCCTATACTCCCTCCAGGCTATGAAACTGCCACATTAGGATCCTGAAAGGGCCCTACATCTACTCAAAGCATCTCCCTTGAGCATATGTTGAAGTGCCATGTACAAAGACTAAGATCTATATACATGTAGCCCCACAGTCTTATTGTGATTGGCAACCCAGTTATTTAATTGGATTTCCCTCCCTTCTCTTCTTCACAGACATTTATTCTTATCTTTGGATTTTTCATACCAATGCAACAGGATCAAGCACAACACAGTGGATCCATTTTCTGAGCTCCCAACACAAATTCCATTCATCAAACCACCAGCTATAGATTACAGGTCCAATCCTTATAAATTACATTGGAAACCTTAATGGCGGTGTCATTCACCTCTATTATTATTATAATAATAGAATAAGAGCTATGCATGCTTTAAAAATTAAAGTCTGTGCATTCCTATCCATAGTAAAACCTGCCTGTATGTGGGCTTTAATATGGAAATAGAAAATTATTAATCAAACCTTTATAAACAAGGTGAGAGTGTTTCTCCTTTCTTTTCAATACATTGCTTTGGGAAAAAAGAAACAAAACAAACCAGCCAACCAACCAAACAAAAAAACCCACAGCAACAAAAACCCCAAAAACCCACCCCAAAACAAAACAACACAAAAAACCCCATCAACTTTCATAACACATTTTTGAGTCTGAAAACTTTTCAAGCACATATGCACAGAAACAAACAGGCCAATTGCACCTTTCATAGTCAAAACTGAGTTTCCCTGTTTAATTTCCTCACCAAAAAGGAACATAAAATCCTAAATGTCTTCTGCAGATCCTGACCAGGTCCTCACAAAGCTTGTCAAGACTTTGTACATAATACCTTTGAAGACAGAGCTGCCTAATTTGGACTCAGTTTGATAAATCTTTTTAAGTAGGGCTGATTCTCCGCTGGATGAAGTTATGGATGTCATGATGATGTATGATGGAAGCAATGCCTTCAGTGAGTTTGTACCGTTCTCATTAGAGAGTTGCCAAAACCTACAGATAACAGAGACAACTTATAAACCAGCACCCCCTTTACTGTTCTGATACTCTGGCAGCCTTCATGTAATGCATGGATCAGATACAACAAATACTGAAGGAGGTTGCTTTAAAACAGAATCAATCTGCTTTTCATCTTAGTCTCGCAGTTTTTTCTAGCAGATTATTCACACAATTGTCCAGCATTGTCACACTGAGCATAATTCACTCATCCTGAGGACTATAAAGTGCAACTGGGGAAAATCGACTTACAGTGATTCATGTAAGAAAACCAATGTATGTGATACAAATGTACTTGAAGGCTATCCAGCTGATTATCTTTGTTTGCATCATCTTCCTTTTTTGATTGAACAGTCCAGAAAAATGTTCTTTATACATTTTTTTTTAACATGTAAGACCCAACCCAATCTATTCAAAATCTCATGTATTTTGTAAACTAAGGCATCAACAACAGTTGCATACCATAATTCCACACAGGCAAATCCAAGCAAAATAGAACAGCCACTCTAATTTCCTGAAGTAATTAGAAGAATCCTCAGCCTAGAGAGTCAGAAGAGAACTGATTTTGGACCAGAAGATACTGCAATTACCCAGGAAATGAAAGGAAAAGAAAATGTCCTGCACCTTTTTTGTTACAGAGAATTATTACTATCTAAAGAAATAAAATGCATACAGAGTATATTAAGAAAGTCCTTTAAATGCTTTTATTTATTTTAAGGATCTGAAGACTTGAAAACTAGGGAATTCTCTTTTCTCTTTGATTGCTGCTGTCTCCCTAGGCCCCAGGGATGTTGCTCACAGGGAGAACCAAAGTTGTATTAAGTGCCTTGGACTACACATCCCATTTATATGCTCCAAATAGCAAAGACACAGCATCGTAATTTCTTCCCTCCAAACATCACGATGATGTGGCTGGAGAAGGGTGCTGACTGCTGGATGTGGAAAGAGTTAATACAGATTCCTGAAGGAAATAAGTAGCTATGTTTCTAGCACCAGAAGAGTGAAACAGTCTTTATTCTCTCTGTGACCCTGCACTGCCAGTTGCAAGCCTTTCACAGGCACAGGTTATTACATGGCACTTGAGGAATGCAATAGCTCCCCTCCATTATTCTGATGAGGTATTTCGTGTTTTCTTTTTTTTCTGAGAGCACTGTGTCTTTCCTTGGGAATAAGTCACCAGGAGGGAGCTTTTTAATCTGTCACTCAGGGACTCATATAAGCAAGTACCTGTATAACAGGGTTTGTGGGATCTGGGGAAGATTGAGTTCTTCAGTCAAGACTTGAAGGTGTGACCTCCTGATTTAGAAGACAGAGTGCTACTTCTGGAGTTTACCACTTCCACCATCCTCCCCATTTGTTTTTGTCAAGCTCAAGAATTGTGCTGCCAGTGGAAAAGGCTGCAGTTCTTAATGAAATCAGAAGTGCTGGAAATTAAATCTGTGCTTTCTGAAAGATCATCAGCACTCTGTTTTAACCCCTTTTTCTTTCCCTTTTTTTTTTCTCTGTTAAAAACTTTTAGACAATAGCTTTTCTTCTTCTTTGCAATTCATTTGCATTATTTGTTTACAAGGATGATCACTAGTATTCCAAGATTTTTTTTATTACTGTTCTTCATTATAATGCCAGACAAAAGTGTGAAACAGACAAGCAGACAAAAATATAGCTCAAGCAAAAATTCAGTAAACCACAGGAGACAACTATGGAGAAAAGATACAAATACTGATTTTGTTAGAGCAAATCTGGAAAACAAATGGAAGTGTAAGCACCAAATTTTCAGGTGATAAATAGCAATTTGAATCCACAGCAAAGGATATATTACTCAATTTACTTCAAGGCTTACTTCCAGCTGTGTGGTAAGATGACCCTGACTGGACAAGATGTTCTCAACAAAGGCACCCTGTTACTTCCCTTTTCAGTTGGGCTGGAGAGAGAAAATATAGCAAAAGGCTCATAGATCAAGATGAGAACACGGAAGGGTCTTTCACCAGTTACCAACATAGGGAAAATGGACTCAGCTTGGTGAAATAAGTTTATTTCCAAGAAAATCAGAGTAGAGTAATGGGAATAAAACCCCATTTTTAAAACATTCCCCATTCTTTCCTCCCCTCGTCTTTCTTGACTCAAATTTACTGCCTCCTTTCTCAAACTCCTGCTCCCCAGCAGCACAGGGGGATGGGGAAAGGGGCTGTGGTCATCTCATCACACACTGTCTCTTCCACTCCTTCCTCCACCTGTGCTGGACTCTTCACACCACCCCNTGGTCCCTCTGATGGGAGACAGTCCTGTATGAACTGCTCCAGTGTGTCTCCTTGCTGCAGGGTGAATACTCCAGGAAAAGACATTCCAGTGTGGGTACCCCACAGGGCCACAGTTCCTGCCAGGATCCTGCTCCAGCACAGGTTCCCATGAGGTCACAGCCTCCTTTGGGCATCCCCCTGCTCCAGCCTGGGCTCCTCCAGGGGCTGCAGGTGGATCTCTACTCCCCTGTGCCCTCCCTGTGCCCTCCCTGTGCTGCAGGGACACGGCTGCCTCAGCATGGGCTGCTCCAGGGGCTGCAGGGGAATCTGAGCTCCAGAGCCTGGAGCAGCTCCTGCCCCTCCTTCTGCACTGCCCTGGCTGTCTGCAGGGCTGTCCTCTCAGACATCCTCGCTCCCATGACCAGCTGCAGCTGTTGTTGTGCAGGTTTTTTTTCCCACTTTCTGTTATCCCAGAGGTGTCACCACCACCACTGAGGGGTTTGGTCTTGGCCAGCAAGGGTCCATCCTGGATCCAGCTGGCATTGGCTCTGCTGGACAAGGGGGAAGTGTTCAGCAGCTTCTCACAGAAACCACCCCCCTAAACCCCCATCATCTTGTTGTGCAAAACCAATACAAGCTGAAGTAAGAACATGAAAACTGGAGGCTCCAGACTTTGGAACTGATAGTATAAAGAGTGTCCACAGGTGGCAATGAGCCATAGCCTCACCATACATCATCTGCCATGGCAGTACACCTGTCTACGGAACCTGAGGCATTTGACATTGTTCTTCATTAAAAATTCTTCCTAAAGATGTTTGGCCTTTTGATCATCATCTTTTTTTCCATTGTATCTCCCCCCCCCTTTCTGTTTGTTTGTATTTTTTTTTGTTCATTTTGTTTGTTTAGTTTAATTTAGTTTAGTTTTGTTTAAATTAAGAGAAAGCAGATATTATTATGGCAGCACCCAGCACTGAGGAGTCAGAGCTGTTGTCCTGTGGACAGAGCACAGGACAGATGGTTAAATTTGTCTTCCTGTCTTTCCTAATTCTCTTCTGTGTGGCTTCAGGCAGCTATTTTCCCTATCATTCAATTCCTCCATCTCTGAAATAATAAATGATCATGAGCATATTTGTAATAT
>VZDJ01000079.1:338431-353144 GCA_008694505.1 Cyanoderma ruficeps | reverse complement strand
ATAAAATAAAAATTGTGTGTATATATATATATACACATAAAAATATACTCATCTATAGGGTAAATCAAATTAATTCTATTCAAGTCAAAACAGCTATCCTGATATTCACTAGATGAGGGTCCATTTTATAATTTCTAGAGGTACAAGCAGCCGTGCTTCAGTTTTACCTGCAACTTTCACAGAACACCAGTATTTTAAGCATGCAACAAAACAGCAAACCACAGTGTAGCCATTGCTTCCTTGTAGCTGGTTGCTTATTTTAGACAGGAAGAAATCTGTTCTTTTCAAAATATAATGGAAAAGATTACTAGCCACCAAATATATAGCAGCTGGAGATGTCAGTTTGAATGCAGCACACACATCAAAATACAAACATTTTTAACAGGTTCTAATGCAGAACCAAAAAAACCAAACAAATTAACAATGCACTTGTTCTATCTATGCTCTATGTTTCCATATATTTTTATAATTTAGGTATATTAAAAGAAAATAAAATCTGATGAATGCATGAAAAGAAAAGGATTCATTTTGAAATTGCAACCTAATCGGTTCCAAATCTCTGCAGGTTGTGGGGCACACCACTGAGCTGAAGTCATGTTGAAGAAACAGCTTAAAATGACTCACACTCCCTGGTTTCTGGGTAGATTAGGTATTTGGGGGAGAGGGAGAAAAGGGGGGTGTTTGGGACTTTTTGTCATTCTTTCCCAAAACACAGAAAAGAGCAGCTTCAAATGGTGCAAGCATCCTGTTTGAAAAGGCGACTTCAGAGTGCAGGACTACCTGGATTGATTTTCCCAGACATGGGAAGTGGCACTAGGTGGGCTGTGTGATCTCCAGACAGCTGTGCTCTTTCTTTGTGAAACGCTTTGAGATTTACGATTTCAAGCCACTGGTGCAAAGGAAAAAGACTTAGCAAAATTAAGAGACAGAGAAATAAGTTTTCTATAGGATTTTTAAAGCAATCTGAACAATTCTATTTTCAGGGATATTATTGTCCCTTCAGATTTATCATATGATGCAAAAATTCTACAGAAGGAGTAGCATCCTTTATTAAATTAAGGGGCTATTTAGAGTAATTTCTATAGAATCCAATTTAATTTCTATAAACCCCTATAGGTTTCAATCTTTTTCTTTTCTGTAGGATTTCTCCATAGGGACAGTTATTAGCAGCTGCAGGATTTGATTCACAGCAAAGTTGTTTTGTAGAAAGGAAAAATGGCTTCACTTGGAAAGGTTTTAATGTAAAGCACTGTCTGCTTTTGCAGGTAACAGCCCTAGGCTGCTCCTTTGGCCAAATTGGGACTGGATAAACCCACAGTGGTGAAATAAAACTGTATAAGGGTACAGTGAACTTTGCTCGAGTGGCATTTGGAGGGTTCAGTCCTGAGAAATCTACTCCCCCCCCCCCCTTTTTTTTTTNCCCCCCCCCCCTTTTTTTTTTTAGGTATTTTCGAGGCACACTTGCACAACCATCAGCTGAATGGGAAGGCTGACTGCTTGTAGTGAGTAACTCAAGTATAAAAGCAAGTTCTTTTAAGGGGGAAATGGCTCCTTAATCTGCCATTTGGTAGAAGCTGGCAGTTTCTCAGCACCAAGTTTCATCCTATAGATCTACCTGTGATCGTGCAGCTCTTATTGCCCTCCGCATTACCTGACTGCTTGCCAACAATTTGAGGCTGCATTTTATGAGGCAACAATACACATGGGCTCTGCGAAAGCCGGCTCGGCACAACACGAAGAGGAGAAGCAACTCAGCCAGCAGTGACAGTTCCTCTACCCCAGCTCAAATGACTACCTGGATAGGAAAATCAGATTCACAGACTCTCTTAAACACTGAATTACACTCTTGTGTCTAAAGCACTTTGCAAACACATGTTCCCAGTTGCCTTTCCAGCACACTGTGGCCCTTTGAATCAACAGCAGTGGGAAGGAGCGCAGACCCAGGGTTTCATTTTGCCAGCAGCCTGCAGCACTGACACCGTGCAAGTCGAACACACCTTAAGTTTTAGCGGTTGCCATGGCGATGAAAGGAGGCATTACAAAATGCACAAGCTGTTGAACATGTTGCGGGAGCTGAGAGGAAGGGCTAAGAATAAACTTTGGGCTAATTCTCTGTAACGGCGCGCTCCAAGCAGCTGCTGCTCGGCCAGCATCACATCCCAGCATTACACCCCAGTTAAGCAGCTCGTTAATACAAGGCAGATCGGAGCAGGAGGGTGTCACCCCGCTGGGCACTCAGGAGTCCTGGTACCCAGCACAACAGCTGCAAATGGAACATTCTAAGGAAAGAAAGGGCTAATTCTGTTATGATGATTATTATTACTGTTTACTTCCTCATTTCCATGGGGCTGACAGATAGGATTGCGCCAGCTGCCGGCGTATGAATAACCCTTTTTTACTTTAATACTGACTGCAAAAGTCCCCTCATGACGAAGGCTGTAGTGATGAGCTGGAACAATAGGAAAGGTGCCCCTGCAGCTGAAACAGGAGCAGGAGTTTTGAAGGGGAAGGAAGATGAATCTCACCCTTCACCATTTCCGTAGCTGTGTGTGCTCACTCCTGTAACCGCAGAACAGAACCACAGAACAGAATCACAGAATATACTGAGTAGGAAAGGACCCAAAATAGCCACCGAGTCCAACCCCAGTCTCTGCACAACAAAGAGGAAGCATGTCAGAGGGCCTGGCCCCTAACACTGGGGCAAAGAAACCTCCAGGGTGTTTTTTTAGACAGAGTATTCCTGCTTCCCAAAACATCTTGACACAAAGACATAGGATCACATAGAGCAAGCAGGTAAATTCTGTGTGCTTCTTGTAGAAAGCCGGCCTTGAAAAACAGTTTTTCATTGTCCAGATACCTCAAACCTGTGCCTCCACACTCGCTGATCTGAGACAGAATTCTTTAGCAAAGTCTTTTTTCTGCCTGACAAAAACCCACTAGATGGCAACATCCCTCATCCCCTCACCCAGCACTTCCAGAGCCGGATCCCTCTTGGTGCAGGGGACAGAGTGTGTTGGGGGGTGGCAGATAAGACACAGAGATCTTGCATGTTATCATGTGCTGAGATTTCCAAAGTGCAAACAGAAACTGATCAGCAGAAAATTCATTGCCAAACTCACCCTAGTTTTGAACAGAAATTTAACCATCAATGGCAAAGTGTGTGCTACCTGTGTCAGTTGATGACACTGAGAGTTACTTTTGAGCACCTGTGCAGATTTCAGACCCTATAACTCAAATGGCCCAGTTCATTAAGGATATAAAAACTACAAACCTCAACAAAATCCAATCAACAAACTTCTTGCCCTCTGGTCTGACACACTTTTCCTTGTCTTTCTCTCAAGTATTGTCTTAAACTAATTTTGATTACAAGCTTTCTGCATATATGTCTGTTTACATATCTGTAAAGTGCTCATCACATTTTAAACATAACTTACAAGATTAATAGGAAATTCTCAGGTTTCTCTGTGCACAGGGTCCACCCTGTCAGTCTCAAATGTACGTGCATGCATACAAATTCTTGGAGACGCTAGAAAAGCACCCAAAACCATGCAGGGAAAATAAACGTGCTGCAGGATCAACAGATACAAGAAAGCATGAAACTTAGAGGAAGGACAAAAACACAGATATATATTTCCACAGAGTATTATAGTGATCCAGTATTAAAGGGGAGAGTAGGATAATATCAACATCTGATGTGACAGGTTATCATGAAGTAGAAAAGGTCAAGTTTTGAATTTCCCATGGAGGTCAATATAGGGCACATTTCTCAGACATGTAACCCCACCCACAGGATCTGGTAATGATGGCCTAAGTGAGGGGTCACCTGTGATTTGATGCTGAGTAGGAAGCACTCAACCCCATGGAACCTCTATAGTGGGTCCTGCTTGACAGACTGATAGCTTTTAATCTTCAGGTTTTATCCACTTTCTTATTTCCAAAGGCAAGGTGGATCCATCTCTCAAGAGAAAATTTGCCTATCAGCTCGTGTTCAATTTGGGTTGTGTGTTTCTTCTCCCTTTTCTCAATACACACTGTTTTGATATTACTGTTATAGAACCTCTTTCCAATTTGTTTCCTGCAGCATGAACACATGAAATTCTACCCAAATTCAGCTTTTTAAAAGGTTGATGAAGAAAGGAATGCCACAACCTTCTCCACAGAAATTCAGGCCAGGGATGAAAAAGCTGTGAAAATCTATGAGATTTAACATGCTGACTTTTGTCTTTAAGAAAGGTCCTATTAGAAATGTCCCCTATCTCCCCCCCACCAAAAACAAAATAGAAGGGAAGGGGAAGAGTCAGATGAAGTTCATTAAACATGGACAACTAGAGTGTGACCGGAATAGAAAGACTGGTAGCTGGATTGTCTGGAGCACTGCAGTGTAAGGAAGACCATCCACATGACAGATAAAACCCAGAGGAAATATCTGCAGGGCAACAAAAACTGAAACTGTGCTTTTGTAATGGTTAAATCTAATGCAATAAGAAGATCCTCAGCTTCAGTAACTCATCTGTAACCCTGTGGTGCGGCTCACTGCAGGTCTTACAAGAAGAAACAGGCTGGTGATGTCTTACCTCATGCTGACCACTCCCATCTTTAATCAGCTGATGAAATCTGTGCCATGGCAAATCATAGAGCTGCAAGAGCTCAGGACACTCTGGTAATGGATTCAGATCATTTTCCCCAAGCTATTTAAGAGTGGTCACTAAGGACATATGTACACTGAATGGTGAGGGAAATTAACACTGCCACATATTGGTTATCCACACCTATGCTTGAAACGAACATGTTTCCAATTAAAAGTGGAAGAGACAATTGTTGAAGTCACTTTGGCAGTGAGAACTCTCCAGCTGCCTCTAGATTCCTGAATAAGTGAAATGTTTGACACAGAAGCATATGTTTTTGGCAACGTTGTTTAATCCATGTTTTAAAGGGAAAATTGAAATTCTACAAGGTGTGAAAAAAAAAAAAATCACTGGAACATTTTCTGTTTGGAGTGACAGAGACCATGTCACCCTTCTATTCCTGTTCTCTGTAGACTTTCATTTTGAAAGAACTGTCTTACAAATGAACAGAGAGGGAACATGCTGGGTAGGCACATAGCAGGAGAAAGTAGAGGTAGCAGCAGACTCCCAAAACAGTCACACTCTGCAAGATACTGAAAAAAGGGCCTTGGAAGTAAAAATGCAATCTGAATTATAAAATCAGTGAAATCTCCTACAAGATAGCGGCACATGTTTAACAATTTGGTCTTTTTATTTGTTGTTAAAGCTGAAGAGGTGGGATGTAGATGAGGAAAAACAACCTATAAATGTGAGCTGGCGACAAGCTACAGTGTACAGGCATCCCACAGCTCTGCCTCCCAACCCAGCACCCAGCCCAGACTGTCTCTCACTTCAGCAAGCCAGAAACTTTGTTAGGCCAGACTGAGTCATCTTGCACTGTCTACTGCTACAGGCATGTTGCTCTAACTGGGAAAGGACACAGAACATTGTGGCTGCATTTGCTTTCAGTGCACGTTCACAGGGTTTGGTTCTAGAAACCGACACTCGACTAACTTCCTTGATAAAATCTACTCTTAAGGTGCTGAAATATAAGCATTTTTCCATATAACACTATATTTTTCAAATATAACACTATCGAATAATTTCGATTTCATGCCACAGATAAACCTCCCGAAACAAAACCAAACCCCACCATATTACTTTTTTCAAGTAGCAAGCAATAATAAAAGAAAAAATAAAAGCAAATTCCAAAAGAACACAAAAACTGTAAAAACTTAGCATATATCACATATTTCTGCCAAGGCCCCCTTAAAAGAAGCATTTATTTTCCTTCTATGCCTTCTGTTTCTTATCCAGTCTTTGCCCCATTATAATGTGTTTTCCTTCATATTCAATGACAGCTTAGTTTCCTTAACAGCTTTGTGTAAGAGAATTTCTCAAAAGCTTCTTGAAAGTCCTAATAGATTATGTCAGCCAGTTCTCCTTTATCCAATATTTATTTGACACTTTCAAAAAATTCTAGTAAATTAAAGAAGCTTGATTTTCCTTTACACAACACACATTTCTTTGTCTGTTACATATCATGCTTATCTAGGATTTTTTATAATCCTACTTTTAATTATCATTGCAGTCCATTTGCTGAAGTAAGACTCACTGGTGTGTAATTCCCAGGATCATCTGTAATGTCTTTTTAAAAGACAGATAAAACATCTTCAGCAGATGATGTTAATGAGAGATTATTTCATTTCTGTACAGCTCAACCACTTCGTCCTTAGGTTTCCTCAGCATCTGGTCCAGGTGGCTTGTTACTCAGGTTGGAATCTAGCCAGGACAGAGGGGTTAACACCTCTACCCATGAGAAAAGTGCTCTGAAATCCTGAATGGCCAGATGCATCAAGAACATCAACCTCTGTGTATCTGTTGATATTCAGCTTTTCCAGGAGCATGGTGCCCCGTGCTGGGAAAATATCATGGCTGTTATCTGTGGACTCACAGGGCAGAATTTTCTTGCAGTTTTATAGACAACAAAACTGATAGAACCATTTCAGCCATTTGTATACAAATATGCAGCAATTAGAGTGAATGAATGAAGCTCGTTCCATAATTCCACTGAGCACTATAGTATCATGTAATCAGTTTTTTCTACCTACAACATAAAATTCTACTTAGTTACACAAGAGTACATTTTATCAATTATTGATTTATGAACATCTAAGGCTTTCTTCAGTCACCATTTATGCTCTTGGTTTTATCATCTCTGCTGTACTGAGAGTAGTGTCATCCAGTGGCATAGTCTATACTACTTAAAATTCCACATACTTCAGTAGATTACCCCATTAACCATTATGTTTTCCAGGCTGTATAGATTAAAGTAATTAAACTTGTCCTCAAAGACCTAGCTTCTTGATTATGGGATCATTCTACCGCCTGCAGCACATTTGAGGTGATTTGCAGTAATATTGTCTTTGGGAATTTAGTGACCATATTACACTGACAGCAGTGAGAGCTGGTGGCCTTCGCAAAAATCAAAATTTCATCTGTACCCCTTAGAAAATATCTCACAGAAGCATACTGGGGCAAGGCAGCAGTGTTATGGGTGTCTGGATGGCTTTGGGAGACTGGAACAGGCCTGTGTAGTTCCCTAAACCAGGATTTAGTATTTGGGCTGTAATGAACTTGCAACTGTATTGTGGTTGGAAGTGACTGAAAGAGGTTTTACAGAAGACTGTACATTGGCCCTTGTGAAATGAGCTGGATAGCATCAGCAGAAAGAACAGGTGCCCAAATCATACTTAAACCAAAGTATCCCACTCAATTCTCAGGATAATAGTTTCAGCATCAAGGCCAAGGATAAAATGAGGATGGTGACTAAACTGCTTTTCCCTCCTGTAGAGATGTCCCTTCAGGTCAAACAAACACCTGTTGGTCTGAAAATCTGAGGAAAGCTGGATGTTTTCTGACTATGCTTTATCTTTTCTGTGGATAAAAGGGAGATTTAAGAATGTCAATCCTGCATTTTTCACTGGCATGAAATTTGCTAAAAAAATGTGTGCTAAAAAAGAAGGCAAAAAAAAAGAGAAAAGCTTTCAGACAGGCTACTGATACATTGTGGAGAAATTTTCAAAACCATTCCCTTTAGAAATAATTCATCTTGTGTGTCGTATATTTTTCCCTTTTTCTCTGTACTTTTTCCTCCTTACAAAGGACTGGAAAACAGGATCCTTGATGCTTAAGGGTTAATCTGCTTTTGCTTCCTATTCCTCACCTGCAGTCAAAATTCCCCCTCTGTGACAACCATAGCTATGAATTTATTTATACAGCAGCAGTGCCCTGGGGCCCCAGTAGGGATCAGCATTTCATTTATAATATGCAGCAAAATATAGCAGAGTCCCATGTGACTTTTTTTCTTAATAAACAAAAGATGAAAGATTATGAGTGGTTCTTCCCATTTTACAGATGGTGAACTGAAATGCAAAGAGACTAAAAGGCAGATGCAGAAAAGGATTTAGACAATGTACTGACGGCCACTTAGCCTGCGTCCCATACACTCATGACTCTGACTCTTGGCCAGCTGCTTATGGAATGATCTCTATATTTCATGGATTCTTAGTCTTTTGACTAAATTTCCCTAGGGACATATGCTTTTGCCATAATGTAACCTGAATCTGGAGCTGCCCATTGTCTATTTCAATCCAAAATTCCCAATGGAATTTAAAAACTAGAGTTTCTTAGCTTGGCTTGCCAATGTTCCTACTGGATTTTTCTCATAAAATAGAGACTCTAGACCTCCAGTACACAAGAACCAGACAGAAACCAGGAACTTGGATGAATAGTTCATAGTGATGCTTGGTTTTCCTTTTTTGTTTTGTTTTGTTTTGTTTATTTTTGGGGTTTTGTGGGTTTGTTGTTGCTGTTGGGATTTTTTTGGGTTTTTGTGTGTGTGTGTGCATGTGTTTGTGTGGCTATTTTTTTGTTTGTTTGTTTTGCAGAGTCCAAAGGCATATTTTATTCTATTTGTGTCTTTTACTGGGATCTATTTATATTTTATTTAAGACTGTTGATCCAATATGGTGGTCTAAGAAACAAGACACAAGTGCTTTGACTACTACAAATAATACTTAAGTGAGACCATTAGAAATTGAGGCTACCAGGTAAATTCTACCCGATTATGACAGAAGTTCCTGAAAAAGACACTTCAAGGAGCTAAGTCTCACTGCTGCAGATCCTTCTGATATTCTAGCTTTTTTCCTATGTAGCTGGGTTTACAAAACTTGCCAGCTTTAGAAAGTTCCTGGATTGTACTCTGACCCTGGCTACAGCTCTGATTGTGTTGTCTTGCTGTCCAGCATTCACAAAGCGGCAAGAGTAAAACAACATTTCTCAGAAATTCTACAATCCACACCAGTAAGGAATATTTCAGTCTAGTGTGAGGTGTGTCTCTAATTTCTGTGTTCCTCTTCTGTGTTCAGGAATGGTTCCAGGTATGAGAGTTCATACGCAATGAAAGTGACTCTGCTATAGTCAATTCAGGAAAAATTATTCTTTCTCAGAATTTCTGAGGCTATTCAAGACTATTTAAGTACTAGGGACACTGCTAGATAAAAGCTTAGTTGTTATCTCTTCTTGGAAGTTAACATAATTTAACATTATGGGGACAAGCCATTTTATGCCACTTGTGTTCAATGCTGGAAAATAGTTCCAATACAAATAATAATAATATATATGCTATTGACTAATGAGTTAGATTAGGAGTGAGACTTTTATTATCCTCTATTTCTAGAACTTCTTGGGTTTTTGCATAGCTGTGCATTGTAATGAAGAACAAGATTTATATTGTTTTCTTGTATAAAGTATACCAGTCTCTGAGCTACAGTAAATTTGCATGCTTTCACTGAATTCCACAGGACCGTGATTAAATTTGAACTACCGATTAAATCTTTTGTTCAGTTATCACCCAGGTTCTTAGTGCTTTGCAAGATCAAGCTGCATGGATCTAATCCAATTATCTTTGCCAAAGGAAGGTTGACTTTGACTACACCAGGATGAGTAACTGTGTGTCATGATTTCAGAGCCACTGTAATGAAACCCCCCTGTTCTGCAATTATGCTGGGAACTTTCAAACACACATTTGACAAATGTTGCGCTCTTGAGAGGAGTCAGAGTGATTCTCCTGAAGGTTGAAATGTTTCATCTCACCCCACAGCAGAAAAGGAGCAGGTAGCTGCAACCCACCCATTCTCTAAGCTATCCCAAACTGGCAACCCCCACCCCTGGGACTCAGAGATTTGTAGTGACAGCATCATGTATTCCTTGAAAGAAAACTTCTCCCAGGTGGGTCAGGGAAAAAGGCTCAGAGAACAGCCCATCAGCAGCATCAAATCTGTCAAATACACAAGCTGATTTTCTGTTTTGACTTCTTTATTTTGTTGCCCTACCTTTTTTTCTTTGCTGCCAGAGAGAGCTTTAGTCTTCTGTTTAATAACAGGTTGGGTTAGCCAGACAAGATAACTTATTTCACAAACCTTCTGTGATATTGCAACCAAAATGCAGCTAAATCAACCTCTTAAACAGTCTTGCATGAGTACAGGTTTTTCGGGAGCTAATAAGAATGTGCACTGTGGTTCTTTTCTCCCACATCAGAAAGTAGAGTCAGCATCAGAAAGAGAAGCTGAATTTTGTAGGCTTGCTGTGTTTTTCTCCTTGTCGCCTTTCTTTGTCTTTTCTCCCTCTTACGTTTCACACATTTGCCTTACTTTCCCTGAAAAGAAGTAAATTAGCAACAACAGCAATCCTGGCCCTTCTCAGTTAAGTTCTTTAAGGATGTTTTTTCTTTTCTGTTCCAAATAACATTTATTACTATCTTTAACACAGTGTTTCAGTGTGTTGAAGCACATTATTCTCTCTAGAGGTTTTATTCTTATTTCTACAGCTAAAGAGGTAATAAAGGATACAGTTAAAACCTCACTTAATAGTTTAAAATTTCATGCTTCCGCCTTTTTTTTTCTTTCATTCCCAAATGACTAAGCAGATTAACTCAGTGGCGCTAGACTGGGAGAAGCAGTGACATTAAACATTGTTCAGTGAAAAAAATCAGGGAGTTCTGATAGAGCAGGACCCAGGCTGAGGGTCTTTTCCCTGGATCTACTACACCCAGAGACTGCACTGATCTGTGAGCTAATGAATTGTTAAAAAAACCCTCAGAAATGAATACCATAAAACAAACAAAAATACAGGAAAAATTAAGGTCTTTTAAAACATGTTTTAAAATTTCTTATCCCATTTATTTTTTAAAAAAAAAACTCCTACTACCTCCTGCCAAAAGGAGACCATCAAACATTCAAGCTGATGGCAGCTTCAATCCTGAAATGCCATCAGTATAAATGGGAGAGATAGAATGCATTGTACAAGTATGCCTGTCACAGCACACCTGAGACATACCTGTATGGGGCAGCTGCTGAACTTAGGAATATGGCTCCAAATTTTTCTTGTATATAAGCAAAATATTAGAATTTGGCATGATCCAAGTAGAGATGTGCTGAAGTGCATGTATACATACAAAATTTTACATTTTGGATAGAAAAAGCAAAGCTTGCTGTTTTTAGAATAGGTTTCCCTTATGGTCTTTTGACCAATACATTGCTCACATTAACACATATGCAGCAGTAACTCAGTAGTGCATATATCTAACAATGGAAAGCTTTACTGCACTTCAATTCCATGCTTTCAATTTGTGGCCAGGCAGCTGAACACATCTTCAATGATCCTTAGATTCCTTTTTCACTCTATGAGCTGGAATCCATCACTTCCCAACATTTTCAAGTGTGAGAATTTGAAAGGTTTATTCTGATCATTAATCAGCCCCTCCAATTAAGCACAATTACACCCTATAATGATAGTTATAATTATTGATTGATTAATCTTTCAACTATTAATTAAGAATCTTAATTAAAGGAGTTTTTTCATGTTATTTAAACTGAAACATGACTAATTATTTTATAATTTACCCAGTATGTGCAAAAACTGCATTAGTTCTGTTGTGTTTTCTCTGTTCCACTGCTGCATTGAAAAAACTGGATTTAGATTTTCAAAAGGAACTATGCCTCCATCCTTACTTGGACAACTTGTGGACATCTATGTCCATCCAGGTTTGAAGAAAGGGCTGAATTGAAAATTACTTTTACAACAGGAGATGCATAGTGATCTCATGAGATTAAATAGTTAATTTGAAAATCTTGGATTTTCCTGCAACCAGTCATGGATGTTTGAGTTATTAGTCCTTAGCCTTCAACATGTCTCACAAATGTTAGCTAAAGAAGCAGTTTGTACTCTGGCATGAATGTGAGCCCAACAGAAGTCATATTAAGTGAAAGATGATACAAAGTTCTAGTCCCCAAAAAATTCCAGTCTCTAGTGTATTTCTTTAGGCTATCACAAAACTGAAGTACAGCTGCAGAGAATGAATTCATAAAGGCAGAGAAAAATGATGAAGGACTTACATATACCTATAGGCACAACTCTTCCTATTTGGAAAAAAAATATTTTTCTACTACATGATAAATTTTTGTAGAAAATCATTTCAGTCTTCAAGGATAAGACTGCTTATCCTTGTTTAACTCAGACTTACACTTGTATTACAGTAGACTGAACTCTTCATCTCAATGCTTCAAAAATCATCTTTTGGGGGAACATTTTATTTCCCTTTTTTTTCTGGGTGTGGGTTGTTGTTTTTTTTTTCTTTTTTTTTTTCCCCCAGCACATCCAAGCTATATGTTTTCCATGAAATCTTGGTAAGTCTTATTTCTATTAAAAATGATGATTACAAGTTAAAGGTTTTAAAAGAATACTATCAACAAAATTTTAGGTGTCTACAATTAAGTTAATCATGCTGTGTATGGTTACTGGATAGAAACAAAGAATACCAGGTTGTGAATAATTTGATGCTTAAATAGATCCTTAAAATGTCAGGCAAGTGATTCTCTCTTACAACTTATATTTCCCTGCTCATTGTAAAGGAAGACAAAAGTGTCTAGCTCAGATATATAGCTATAAAAATAAGTGAAATCCACCTCTCCCTGCATTTTAAACTCTTGCACGTGCTATTTAAAATTTTAACTGCAGTCTGTACCAAAAATGTTCAGGAATATACATTCTGAGAATATAATTTTAACAGTTGGTATGTTGAACGTATAATGGGATTATTTGTGTGAACATAAATAAGATTGGAAGAATCGGGTTGTTTTGTCCAATAATACAACTGATCTTGGTAGAACACAGTGTAAAGACATGCACTTTTTATTAGGAAATTAATCAACAGAGGATATTGATTTACAAACTAATAGATTCTGTTAGAATAGATTCTTCTAACTATAAAACTTTCAGTCTGGAGCATGTTATTTTACCTTAAAGACATAAAAATGAATTGTTCCCAGGTTAAATTTTTCTGAAAGCTTTACCTCTATGGAATAAAAGAAAGTCATGTCATTTCCAGTTAATTCCTTGCCATTTCTGAAAACAAAACAAAACAAAAAGAAACAAACAAAAAAAAAACAAAACAAACAAACAAACAGAAAAACACCCAAAAACCAAAACCAAAACCAAAAAAACAAAACCAAAAAATCAAAAAGAACCAGAGAGAAGAAGCTCAAAAGAATAGGTCAGCTGTAAGTAGAGCAGATGAAGATATTGTGCCTCATTTTATTAGTAACAGGGTTGGTTGATTGCATACACAAGTAAGCTGGAAATCCTTTAAAGCTCATAATATATTTCAAACAATATACAAACTAAAGTTCCAGGCAGGGCTAAAAAAATTATAGAAGTGTCTGCTTCATAAGTTCACTTGTACCAGACCCTGATGCACCTGTCCCAAACTTGGCAGGGATGAGTGGGGGCAGAAATCTTTGCATCAAGAGGACACTCCTCTGTGAGAACTGGCCTGTGTTTCAAGTTGTGAAGAACCTGCTTCTGTTTGGGAGGGGTTGTCGGGTTTGTTTTGTTCTTAACCCAGCCTTACACACCTGGCTAACAGCAGCACCATGTCAAGATAAACTCTCTTGCTTAAATCACCCTGTGTTCTGTATCAGCAATGGGATGAAAATACTACTTGGAATGGAACTTAAAGGTCTGGGATTTTCACTGAAGTCATGATGATGTCTGTACAAGAGAGATATTCAGGAATGAATACAATTCATATTGTATGAAGTGCTGGTATTGACTTCAGGCAGCTTTTCACTGCAAGTTCTTCTGAGTCTTCATCAAAAGGGCATTGTAGCCAACGTAGCCAACTGAAAGTTCCTTTTGCTCTGAATATTAGCTGGGCTTTTACTTGTCCAAAATGTCTAGTGTGAGATTTATATGCTGAGACTGCAGAATGTTCCGTCTCCAACACAGAACAAATCTTGATATATTTGCTATATTATTTGACCAACTTCCCTTGACTTTCATTGAGTTTAGATGAAGTGAAAACTCATCAGTAACCTGTACAGTCTCCTTCACAGTTTGAAAATCAGTGACCTCTTTCCATCAATAACTGTATGGAAACAAGTGCTTGCCAGATCAGAAACCATTTATGGGGATAAATTGGCATAAACTATATATCATCTACTTTCAAACAATCTGTGTAAAAATCACAAAATTGAGAAAACATCTTACATTCTTTTCTTATTTACCTTCTCTGATCTTAAGCATATAAAAATATTCTGCTAATCTGTCAATTTATAAATATCCATGGTTAGATTTAAACACTCAACAAACATATTACAAAAAAAAAGTTCTGATTTTTAAATCATTACCGTTTCACCTATAGCCATGTTAGTCCAGGACTTAAATTACCCACTCACTTTGTGCCACTGGAGACAATAAATGTTGGCAATCACTAGTTCGGGTGATTTTTCTGTCTCATTCAAGTTGTGCCACAAGGTGAGTTCTCAGCGATGAACTGAATTTCCCTGAAGTTCACAGAGCTTTCGTTATCAGCATCTCTCCCTTGCACACAGGGCCCTGTGTTGCTCACACAGACAGCACCAAAATGCACTGCAGAGCTTTTAATGCATTCTGAATAGCTCTTGTCATTCAGGATCCTTCATTTCATGTTTCAGATTTTCCCAGGGGGCTTTGATGTTAATCCATTTCACACTTCTAACACATCTGTTCTTCTTCTGGCGTTCTTATCTCTTCTGAGCATTCAAATAAAAATCAAAAAAAAAAAAAAA
>VZDJ01000079.1:326071-338418 GCA_008694505.1 Cyanoderma ruficeps | reverse complement strand
AAAAAAAAAAAAAAGGAAAAAAAGAAAAAAAAGGAGAAAAAAAGGAAAAGTTTTAGCTGTCATTGTGCAGTTTCTGAAGCGAGACTTTAATGATGAAGCACACTCCAGCTAACCACATTGATGCTTGGTTTAAGCCACACAAGGGGTTATATATGCACAATATATCCAAAGTTAACCGCTTCCACATTCCTTTGAATTTCTCTTGACTCCATATGTAAATTAAGGAAAAGCTGCCCATCACAATCCCTAGAAATAAGACAGTGTGGTCTAGTCACTAATTTTTGTACATCAACAGGTTTTATAAGAGGAAGCCACTCTTCTCCAGCAGCATTAATTAAACTGCGACCAAAACACCTTTCATTTGCAGGTGTCAATACAAAATAAAATGCTGAAAAAATACAAGGCAGTGGTCATTTCTGGTTATAACAGGAGTTGCCAAAATTCAGTGGTCTGATCCTTGATCTCATAAAAATTAACAATTCTTTCCTCAAAGATTTAAAGTGGAAATAAGTAATACTAGCAAGAAAGATAATTCAGAATTCTTTATTGTTCTGCACTCCACCATAAGTGAAATGTAGCTCACATACCAGCGCTGTGTAACTAGTCAAAGCTGGATTCTCAGTCTCACTCCATAGTCAGGGGTGAAATACTGGGAGCTCTGGGTGTGATTCATCCCATCCCAAGATTTCAGTCTGGATTGGATGAATCATCATCTCTAGGTGTCACTTTCCATTGACACACAAAGTTTCTGGGTGACAGCTTTAACTAAAACTTTAACATTCAGGTAGCTAGACCCAGCTAAAAATAATCCTAACTTTTGATTTTATCTTGGAGAATAAAAGAACTATTATAAACGTCCTTAGTTTCCTTTTTATTCTTTCTTTCCTCTTCAACTGGGTAAGGCATTAAGGCTATTAATGATAGTCCCCATTTTAAATATGAAAATGTACTATTTCATGGTTAAACCTTACAGGAAATGTTCTTTGTACAATTGCACCTTATTTGAGGCATGTTTGGTGGGACTGACCAAAACTGGTTGCTTAACAAAGGCACTAACTTAATAATGCTGGAAAAGAATTGTATTTAAAGCATCTCTATAGACAGGAGGTTACCTAATAACTTTCTATTGTAGGCCTGTCACTGTCTATGAAAGACATGCATTATCATATAAATGAAAAGACTGCNAAAAGAAAAGAAAAAAAAGAAAAGAAAAATCTGTCCAGATCAAACTTTAAAAACATGAAGTTCTTTGCAAATTCTTACCAACTCTTGGCAGATCTCAAGCAGTTTTAAACCACACCAAAATGTAATTTTAATGAGGAAATTGTGGCATCTTGTTAGTGGGTGGATAAATAATATTAAAAAGCAAAATGATCCCAATAACATCCTGTTGACAATGAATTTCCCATGCAATGATTGTTTCTATCTTAATCCTTTATTTCCTGTTTTCTCAGTACTCCTGCTCACCAGAGGAAGGTACCTAGTCACAAAACTGTTTGACTTGTTCCTATGAAAAAAGCAGAATGTTCTCATTTGGCCATTGTAGGTGGTGGTTTGCAAAGATATTTGAGTCATTTATGATGATTTAAGCATTTAAGATGATTTAGGCATTAAAAATTTGCTATAATCGGTGCAATTTCTAGTAAGCAGGGAAGTCAAAGGATATGTACAAACAGGGAGTTAATGGATCTGACTAGAAAATCTCATTAATATAACAAAATGTTATTCACATAATCAATCCCATTTTGTTCAAAAGAAATCAGCTACTGAACTATAATTACATTAAAGCAAAGACAACTTTTCCATGATGGAACAATCAGAAAAGCTGATTTTTCCAAATGAAACACTATACCAACAGTGGTTTCCCTTCTATTTTCAGAGAAAAATATAGTTGGGAAGAACATCAATAGAAATAAAACATGGATGAAAAGAACCACCTTATTTCATCAGAATTAAATGCTCTGATAAGGTCATGTTGATTTCTCTTTGTCAGAACTATAATTTTGTGCATAATGTAGATGTCTGGATAGCTAATACTGACTTTGGAAAAAGAGGCATTTCAAAAGTGAATTTCCTGGGGGAAAAAAACCCAAAACAAAAAGTTTCAGTGATTATTGGATTATTCTGTTGAAATAGGGTTACAGGCATAGGCCTAGAAGACCCAATGCTTAGGAAATTTTGGGTACCTGACCCAGAATATTTGAAAGGCAATGTCTGAAGGTACAGCCTAAGTGGAAAAGGGTGGGATCTTTTGTTTTGTTTTGATCAAATGGGGCCCTTTATAACTGTACTCTTTATTCAACTCAAAAATGGCTCAGAAGTAGGTTAACTTTATTGTATGTATTGCATGTGTATACATCTAGAATGTTAAGAATTGAAAAAAAAAGGCAAAACAAACAAAAAAACACCAAGAAGAAGTAAATATAAAAGCAATATATGGCAAAATAAAGTAGGCTCAACCACTAAGAAGCTTTTTATTTTGTCCTATGCAGCTAAAATCCATCTTATTTTTTGACCTGATCTCAAAGAACTCTGGGAAATATGATTTGGCTATTTTGTCTTGCCCTGTCCTTCATGGTGCCAATTGCAATGTTTACTCTCCATTCATAATGAACTCCTAGTTAGAATACAGTTCGCATCACACATTTCAGTGGTAAACTGAGACAATGGGGACCCTGTGAGATGGAGTCCATCAGAGAAGAAAGGGAAGGAAGGCAGCAAGTCATCAGTCAGCCATGTCTCCCTCTGGGTAAGCTGGCAACAATTGAGTGCTTCTAACTTCAATTTGGTGATGCAAGCTGATTTGATATGAAAGCTTCTTTACCAAAATAAAATTGTCCATGCTGATTTTTTCCAGTCAGACATAAGGAATTTTTGACATTTTTCCCTGATGTCTTTAAGGTGATAATTGCTTGCTACTGCTGTTAGATAACAGAGCTGCTAGTCAAGTGTATGAAATGTCTGATTTGAAGCTATGTATGCCATTCATGCTGAAGATGAACACGTGGGGGATTTTTAATATTAAGTGTCTGAAGTGTTCATCATTTTTCTTTAACACATCTCAAAGAACACTGGAATTCATCATGAACAAAAAAGACCGAGACTGATTTTGTCTGGTATGCCTTAATTTTGCATTCTGTGCTACGAGTGTTCTTCCATGCCCTCCACTTTCCACTTTCTTTTCAGAAATAGTAACATAGCACATAATCCTCTGTTCTGTGTTTGGTGGCAATGGTCTTTGAATCTACAGACTCATCTCCACTGGTTTTGAATAACCTTTGTTGGCTAGATATTGTCTTTCCTGAGCTGAGTAATTTATTTTCTAGGAAACAGGTTTTCCAGCTGTAATAGACAAACACGCTCACCCTCCCTCATTACTCAGTTTTGGAACATTTTGTTCGCATCTTTTGCCCACATTACCTCCTAATTCAAGTATGTATGACTGAAGAATATGTCTGACCTCTCTTAAAGGCTCATAAAAGACCTGAGTATTTTTTTGCTACTTCACAGTGAATTGAATGACTAGTAAAAATAAAGAAACAAATACCCTTCTCTTGCTCATATTGATATTTTGTTCCATAATGAAAAATAAGATAAGAATGTCTAGGACGTCTGTGTGGTTATTAGAATTATGAACATATCTAAGGTTTCCAAAATAGCTTGCTCATTTGAGGAGTAATGATTGCTTAAGTACCTCAGAAGCACTACAAGTTTCTTCTGACTATATTTGAAGCTGAAGGAGAACACAATTTCTTAAAAATAATCAAGTTTCTAAAGAAGATCTTAACTCAGTTACTCAAATAGCCAAGATACCAGTTACCCATATGTTCAAGATTGGATAAGGACTTTATTTTCTGAGGATGTAAAATGAATTTTCTAGCCTGGCAAGCAATGTTCTGTTGTAGGAGGTATATTGTTCAAACTTCATAGTCTATATTGAATTTTAGTCTCTCCAAACAGGACAGACAAACAGTACAGAAGTTCTTAGATATAATTTTGATTTTAGACTCACTAACCTCAAATCACAGAATCACAGAATGTTCTGAGTTGATGGGATTTGACTCCCTTCTGCATGTTGCAAATCTTGACAGCACATTCACACATGCACATACTGTCAAAGAAAACAAACTGGAAAACTTTCCCAAAGCAAAATGATCCTCCCAGATGGAGGTTGGTATCGGGTCAGGAACCCTGTAGACAAGGGAAGCATGTGGCTGAAATGAAATTAAAGGGAATCCACAATGCAATTTAAGAAAGTCATAAGAGTAGCAGAGATGACACAGGGAAGTCCAGTGCAACTGGATGCTGGGAAGAGAGAAAGTTTCAAAAATGTTGTGAAGGCAAAGGTTGTAGAGAGGAGAAGGAGCAAGCACATATTTTAAAAGGACATTTTATCCTTTGAAAACCTGTTTGCTTTGGTCTGTTACTAAAAAAATTAAGACAAGGATTATTGTCCTATTCGTTTCACCCTGTTTCATGGAACATTGTTCTATAAAAATAAGTTACTGTTATTATCATGATAAATAAAGGACAGATCTGAACAGCGCTATAAATTTTGGTAGTTTTAGATCTATTGCATGAATTTAAATGGATGTTTTTGTCACGGTTATCTATTCCCTTGACCACTCTTTTCAAAGAATTAAGGATATAGAATTTTAATATTCAAATAAACTGCATTTTGCAGAATAATTTCTTCAATATTTGGAAGTGAAGCAGTGCTAATAATAATGATCATGCCAAAATATAAATACTAACTATAAATAATTGCTACTAGACACAAGCAAAACACGGAGCTTAGATCTTTTCATAATGAAGCTGCTTTTATCCTTGTTCAGTGAGCTGTTGGATTAGGATGAGGATGAAGACCTTGAAAATTCTGACTTCCCAAATGCTGCAAAATCACTCAGCTCTGAAAATACACCAGAAATCAGAGAAATGTGTCTAAAAAAAAATAAATTCTTAGATATTGTGAAAAACTAAACATTTCCAGCTTTCACAGAACTGTTGCAGTCATGACATGTTCTCCAAGTTACTGCCCTACAACACAGGACCTTCTACAGACACTCTTTAGCCACACTGACATACACTCCCCAAAACAATTTCCAATTAGTAAATGGCATGATGTGGAACAAAATCCAGACAAGTAGCTGATAAATGCTCTAAGGCTTCAGAGAGTAAATAAGGTTATCCACACTAAACTTTGTGTACTGTCTTTTCTGTCTAGATTTGACCCGCATCCAAGACATTGTGGAGGAGAAAGAGGAAAGTTTCCTAGGAATATTTTGAAATGGCATGGTTATGTTTTATTTATTTTAAAGGGAAGAGAGGGCATTTTGGAAAGAGTTGGATTTGTCAAGAAAGTGCGGAGTCATCCAGACCAATAGTTTCAGATGTGAAGTTTTGGGATTGTTTCACTGCAACTTTCAAAGATTTTGTTAGCCTTAAATCTACATTCTTGTCAAAATAAAAAGAAAAAAGCAACCACACAATCCTTGAGACACAAGGTTCTTTATGCTGTTTCTCATCTAAATTCAAATTAATGCTTTGTCAATATTGCAGGATGTCAAAACCCCTTGCAATTTGTTAATGTTCAGGTGTATTTTTGTCAGTTTTAAATTTAAAAACATTCATTTTTTTTTCAACAGATATTCTCTAGAAAAACATCTTGTACTTGAATTCTTCACATCAGAAGTCAGCTTGACTACTTTCATGTGCTACTCCAGTAAGGAACGAAAGGAGCTGCATGAGAAAAATATATTTTGAAAAAATAATCTATTTTGTGGATTGGAACACCCTTTTCCACTGAGCTCCTGCTAAAATTCCTGATATTTTAAGATCCTTTCCCCTTTTCATTGCTAGGATTCAGTGACAATTCCATGTAAAATTGATCCATTATTCCATGTAAAAACCTGATCCAGATTAGCCATCTTTCAGAATGGAAATTGAATCAGATGACCTCCAAAGGTCCTTTGCAACCAAAATTGTGTTCCTGAGGCTGCTGCTCAGCATGACTTTTTGCAGGTTGTCAAAAAAAGGAAAAAGTAGGAGATGTCTAAGCTTCGACAGTCATGTCTGGTGACATGCAGTCAGTTACTGATCCAAATTTACTCAATGCTCAATTATATAAGGTCCTAATGGAATACGGATATAAAAAAGAAAAGATTAAATACACATTATTAACTGATATTACAGGAATATAAGCAATTTTTTTCTCCTTTAAAAATTAGATAAGGTGTGTTGGAAATGGCTTTAAGTATAAACAAGGAGTGTGAGTGGATTTTATTCTATTTAAACATATGGCTGACCTGAATGACATGACCTTCACTGAGTGAGTCTGCCCAGTAGCTAGAAGTGGGTGGAGGGTTGGAAGTCTTGTTTAACATATACTTGAATTATCCAGGAAATAACACAATCACCTCTACTTTAGAAATCTTTACTTTTGGAAGTGAGTAGCCCTTTTTTTCCTCTTCAATTTGGAGACCTGTACTTTTATTATTGTAGCTTATTTTGTTCATGAAATTAGTAGAGTTTATACTAACATTATAATTATTGATCAAAAATGAGAACAGAAACAAGGCAATGAAAAAAACTTCAAACTTTCTCAACAAACAAAACATAAAGAACACTTCTGAAACAGTTTTAAGCTGTCAGCCCTGTATTTTTTTTTTTTTAACAGAGGCTCAATTCTTCACATAATATAATGAATAACACACACTAGGCATTGAAAAAATAGGTCTGTAATTATACTACAGGGGCTTGGTGACACTGATAAAACATTCACCATCACCCTCTCATTGGAATTAGGCTAATTATGTACATAGTTGGGTGTCCATTAATCCTATTATTATTACTATTATTATTTAACAGTATTATTCATAATGCAAGTTTTCCTTCCTTTAATTTCAGACCTGTGACAATCGAGAATGTTCCATGCTTAATTAGCAGCCAAAACCTTGGAAGTGCAGCATAATGGGACATTATGGGGGCTCTATAATGAGTTAATGACATAGCAACCAACTAACGAGAATGAGGAATTTTTACACTGGCATTCTAAAATGAACTACATGGAAGCACAAGTTGTGTCAAATAACATCATTGCCAGTATCCCTATTTAGTCTCCAGAAGTGACCTAAGTGCCAGAAGCACATCGTCTCGGAGGAACAAGACTCATTTATTCCCATGGTACATGTGGGGCACCATGTTCCACTTTCTCTAGTGGGAGGAAACCTTGACTAAAACTTTCATTAGAAATACATATCTCTGCGAAACTCTCTAGAATCCATTCTCTGAGACCAAATTCTATCTCAAATAAGGGAATGAGAGCAGGGACAAGAGAGAACAAAAAAACCTGGGCTGAGAGTGTACTGCCCTTCATCCTGGATCATACTCATCGTGGTCTGCAGGATGGCAGTGTTCTCTATACATCATGGAAAAGGTGATTCCTAAAAAGGAGGACTTCACTGTATTCAGCATAATACTGATATCTAAGGAACCAGGTGCAAGTTCACTGAGGAATATGGGATGTGTGTACTCCATCCCCATTTACAAAACGTAATAATATCATTTTACTTCAACAAGATGTTGGTTTACAGAGGACAAGGAGCAGTTTCCCAGGAATTGTAAATTATTTGACTGTACAGCAAGGAAAAGCCTAGTATTTTCCACAAAGTTTTGTAGTGTTACTACAAAACTGCTACTGCAATTCAACGCAAATTAAGCTTAGTGAAGTAACTATATTTTTACATCAAGTGATTACAGTAACCTACCCAGAATACTCTCTATTCTACCTAATTTAATAGAGGCTGGACTATTAATTACAACTTTCTTCTGGGAATAGTTCCCTGTGCTTGCTTAAAAATAGTCAGACTTACAATCAGACTGAGATATTTCTCTATAACTGATGATATTACTTACTTTCCAGAAATACTCCTCCTTCCATTGCAATTCCTTACAATACTGTGTTTTTTGTTAGAGACCAAACTTTGAGGTGGTTACATTTAAGTTATATGAATTCTGCCCACACATACGCATGAAAAATTGGCACTGTTTTAAAAGTGTCAATTCAGACTGTTTCTGTCACTAGATATGAGTTAGTGTGAGTGTAGACCTTAGATGATAATCCTTCATGTGTTTGAAATAATAACTTTGTAGAAAGGAGCAGTCATGAAACAGCAACCACTCTGTGTTGCATCATTTCACCTCTGTTACCAGAAGTCTCGGTCTCAAAACCAGCCCCCGAGTCAAAAAAGTTGGACTCTGAAGGACAGCTCTGTTTCAAGAAATTTCAACATTTTTCTGTGGGGTTTTTGTTCCTATGTTTGGTTTTGTTTCTGCTTTTTTTGTTTGTTTTGGTTTTGGATTGTTTTTTTCCTTGTTTTCTGGTCAGTGAAAGAAAACTTTAAAAGTTGACGTCAAGGAGAAGTAAAATATAGATATCTTTTGCCCCTCTACCTCAAAAATATGTGGACAAATAGAAAATTATTTAATACAAAATTATACAAAAATATAAGAGGAAAGAATTATTGCCTCATTTTTCTGGGAGTGAAAATGTGTTTTAACATACAAAAAAGTTACATGAGAGAAAGCAAGAGGAACATCAAGCAATATTTCATAGTCTTTACTGAAGAACATATATGTCTTTTTTTTGGAAAGGATGAACATACTATAGCAGAAAGAAAAGGTTTTTCTTCTGTTGGTGCTGTTTTCCCGCCTTCCTTGCATTTATTTCAGTGATTACATTTTTCCCTTAAAGTTTCTATACCGATTTTGAGCTGAGCTGAATATAGGAAAGAATAATTTTGATTTGCTATAAAGACTTGACAAGATATATAATTGTTTACATTTGAGAATTTAACCCTGAAACCAAAATAAAACAAAATACAATAATTTCTTATTCAAATGTTATTGGTCCTGCACATATTCTGCAACAAGAGAAAAAGAATTACCTTCTCTCATTCCCTTTGTGCAAATCAGAAATGAAAACTAAATAACGGGGCATAGCATGCCAAACCCTCATAAATCAAATCTGCCCCCAAATACCACTATTCATAATAAAAATATGCAAATAACATTGACAGAAGCCATACAAATAATTTCAGAAGTAAATCAGGGTAAGTGGGCAGTAACAAATTCCAGCTTGACTGGAACGGCAGAAATTTAGACGAATTAGTGAAAGGTGGGAATGTTTTACAACCAGATGGAAAGACAGTAATCATTTGATCAAGTGCAACTGGACACTGCAAATTATTCCATCTTTCTGTTTAGGATCAGACATGCACAGGATACTAACCAGACTTCTTCCAGACTTATGTCTGTAAATCATCTGGGAGGGGAAAAGAAATGTACAAAAACATGAACAACATCATGATTCTGCATGCAAATTCAAACCAGTAACAATTAGAACTATGGGGAAAAAAAACCCCAACAACGAAAAAAAAGCTCTTCTCATTGCTTCTTCTCATTGTTTCAACAAGGCTCTCTCCATTATGCTTGTGCAAGGGACCTTAAGATAAAGTGTTTGCTTGCATCCTGCTTTTCTGGCTGCATCATGCAGGAGAAAGGGAAGCCGCAAAGACAGCTGTAAGGAACACAGGCATGCAAGTGACTCACAAAAGAGAGCACTTGGTGTCTCTTTGAACAGCACTTACGGTGTGCTAGTCCTAGTACCTGGTGTCTAGGAACTAGGGGGCAGGTGTCTTAGGAACTGGAAAGACAGACAAATCAGGTAGTACAATGAGACACAGCTGTGAGTTTCAGTATGAGTAAGGCTCACATGCTCCAGGGATACAGACTGACTTCTGATTTTCACACACAGTCCTAAACCATCTTGATGTTTGTACAGAAGTGTCTCTTCAGCTCGTGTGGATATATTTCTGTGTTAGAATGGCCAAGTAGAAAGAATATAACCAGCAGCTTGAAGTCTTAGGTTCTTTACCATGCACCTGCATCCATGGTGACACCCCTGCACTGGAATCAATGTGTTTTCCTTGCTATTTCATCGGAGTTTAATACATATTATTTGAAGTTGCTTATCAAGAGAAAAGAGAGATGGACAGTTTTTCAAATGAGAATACAAATTAACTGTGTCTTTAAAATTCCTGAAGAAAAGTAATTATATGCTTCCTAAACAAGAGGCCAGTCCTGTCTTCAGATGAGATACAGCTTCGGGCAGCAAAATTTTATCAGAGCTTCATTTCTCTTGTACCTTCAACTCCTTTTCTGTTGGAAAGATAATTTTTCATTAGTTTCTTTTATTTTCCTTTTTCTTTTTTCCTTTTTCCTTTTCATTTTCTTTTTGTTTTTCTTTTTATTTTCCTTTTTCTTTTCTGTTTTCTTTTTCATGTCCNTTTTCTTTTTCTTTTTCTTTTTCTTTTTCTTTTTCTTTTTCTTTTTCTTTTCTTCCAAGGCATAATCTTTAGTCTAATTTCTTAGGTGACTGAGATGCTAATCAAGCAACTCAAGACAGAGAGGCTAGTGAAAACAATCAAATGTGAAAGTGTCCAGGGGAAACACTCTACTTCGATGTAAAAGAGAGGAAATTGTCATTTTGAAGCCACTAGACACAGCCTTCTTGTTACAAAGAAGACCCTGGGGAGTCACTACCTGATTTGCTCTTAGTCAGGCTGGCATCTCAGTGACAGGGCAATTGTAATTAGGATGAATAAAATGAGAGAAGTGCCAGCTTCCCAATTTGTAATTCAGAGAGCTACATTAAAGATACAGTATTATGTTTAATTTTTTGAAGAATCGGGCAATGTGCTAACAGGTTGCAGGACATCCCCCTACAGAGATAACTTACATAAAATCTAAATCTCTTTCCATGAAAAGAACAAATATGACACAGACAAGGCAGCCCACATGGTTATGGAATTTTGGGCAATCTTTAGGAAAAGATAAGATAGAATATCAGATGTTGGGATTTGTTTTGCCTTCTGAGAAGAGTCACACAAGGAAAACAATGAAACTTCACTGACATAACTGATATAACAGTCTGATCTTTCATCTTTTCCTCTGACTAATGAAAATTACAGGGCACAAATGCATCAAAGACCAGTCTTATTATTGCCATTAGAATCAGTAACTCCAAACAGAATATTTTCTGCATCATTTTCTGGGTATTTATAATTAATTTCTAGGAAGAAATAACAGTTGTTCCAGAAAATGTGTAAATTTACATACGTAAAAAACTAAAAGTTCATATTTAATAACTGCACTGTGTTCAAAATCTTTTCTATAAGTGAGATGTCATGACTACAATAGAAAACCATGTACAATAGGAAGTTTGATGTCAAACTTCATTTCCAAACATGAACTAAAATTCTCGGAAGAAATTTCATCTTCTCTAAAGCCAAAAAATAAACACAAAACCTTTGCAAAGAATAAGTTCAGATTGCAAAGAATAAGTGATGACTGATATAAAATAGTCAGGTTTTGGTTTTATGTATAAAGAATATGGTTCCGAAGAGGCTGAGTTCTGGCTTCAACTCTTTGTTGGTAGCCACCAGTGCATATCAGGTACCCTGTGAAGACACAACCAGGGAGTGATAAATATACTTCACATAATTTTGTCTTTTGTTTCTGTGAATTGAGAAAAAAAGCCCTGAATATGAATATATTTCAAGGCAGGAAAAGTTTCCCCTTGTACAAATCTGAATGGTCCAGCAGGGCACTGAAAGATGTCAAGATATAACCCACACACACAAACACGCACACACACTCACGCATATACAATATTTTCCTTTCTAAGACTTGCATTTTAAAACTGGAGGCAAAGGTTCCAGAAGCCTGAAGATAATTTGTATTTTAGCAATTGTGTCACCATCGACATTGCCAGGGCTAGAAGTTCTACACAACTAAGTCCTCTGCCATAGCAGTTCAAAATGATAAATACAACAATAACCATGCACTGTCACTGAGCTCAACCTCAGCCAGGTCTAATTTGTAACAATGCCTAAATCTAATCCTGGTGAAGTTCCTGTCTGCATTACAGATTGAAACTGGTTTGTAACTGGTGGGTTGGAAGACAACCTTTCTGTGGTTGATCCCTCTGGCAGCTCTGTAGTGAACTGTCAAGGTTAATTTAAGATTTCTTTTTATGGAACTGTCAGCTCAGTCAGTGCCACAACCATTAAATTCTGTTGAAAATACCAGTTTTCAAAGAGAAGATACCTTCCTTTTCTGACTTGCTCGAGTTGCCTTCCTCATCTTGTTTTGTCATGAAAGTCATGAAACCAACAGCTATGTATTGCTATTACTTGTAGTTGTAGGTTTCTCAAATTAATTTCTTCTGTTGTTGTTGAAGTGCTGGCTATCTGTCTGTCATTCTGTCTATCTATCTATCCATCCAT
>VZDJ01000079.1:299115-325760 GCA_008694505.1 Cyanoderma ruficeps | reverse complement strand
AGAAAAAAAAAAGTCTTTTAGTCCAGTGTGCCACCATTACATCATTGTTCAGAAAGTAATCAGGCTGGCTAAAATCCCGTGACAGTATCCTAAGCCCTCTGTTTTTAAATCTCCCCTGTCTTGTTACCCCATTTCACTGTGCTGAATCCTAGCAACAGTTCTGTTTCCAGCTTTCGTCAACAATGTGGTCAATGTTTCTACTGGAACAAGGGCTCAGGGCTGTCTTCTAATAGCCCAGCAACAGCACAAGTGTTAAAGTTTGATGGGAAAGAATAACAGCAAATAAATAAATAAATAAACAAACCATTGCAAATTACTGCTAACCAAAGAAGATAAGTAGAGTAAGAGGTATAAATACATCCATGGAAACTGGCAGGAGAGCATTTAGACCTGTTTTAATGAGCAAAAAAATAAGGTAACAATGGCTGTAAAGTAATGGGAACATTGAATTCAACAAAATACCTTGTGTTCAAATGAGACCCATCTTCAACAAAGCACTTAAAAAAACCCAGTAAATAAGAGTGAAGCCCTGTTTATGTGACTAAACATTGAGAAAACTTCAGTAAAACTTGAGAGCCTTCAAAAGTATCACCCCAGTGTGAGGAATGCTGGGTATCACAAGGAATGAATGACTAGATAGGTCATTCAATACCAATATCAATATCTCTTCCTACAGAGAGAATAAAATCTCCTACAAAGGATTTAAGATCTCGTAGGATCTCCTGGGATTACAGTTTTCTAGGGAGAGATATTGAAAACATATTAAAGGCAGATAAATGATTGATTAAGTGAAATAAAATCAGCAGATCAGAGCTAAAATATAAACTGTATGCTTGGCAGTTGGGGATAATCTATATATGCAGCCCCAAACAATTAATAAATCTTGGAAGGCATAAGTCCACTACTTCCATTATACTTTGGACAGGTAGACAGGGTCTACTCCACATGAGCCACAGGGTGTTGAAAAACAACCTCAGTCTGTATAAGCACATATATTTTCCTGTAATTGTCCAAGAGTCTGACAATACATTTCAAATGCATCCAGAGCTTCCCACAGAAGGTAAAAGTAACTAATCCACACTAATTTCTACAATACATTTGAAATACTAAATGAAGGGCAAGACATGTTCAAAAATCACTTTGCACTCATGTTATGTCAGCCTAGTTTTAGGTGTAGATCTGAGTCCATATTTAGGAAATGATGATGGAGAAATCTCAGGTTCAATCCTCTGCTTGTAGGCATGGCAGAAACCTCTTACAATGCACATTGAGCCTATCTTGGCCACTACCTCTTATCCCGTGGGGACTGTGGCAGAATCACGAGTGCAGGGCACCCCTCCAATGACAAAAATATCCTGTGATGGAAGAGGAGATGGGATTTTAAATAAAATTGATCTTGGGGAGGTAACAGATTAGTTGCAGATAGCCAAGGGAATATGGGTCTAGGATCACATCAAGCCTAAGTACGAGTCTTGGGTCAAAATGGCAAAGTCCATGTAGGCAGCCATGAATGCTACCCACTGCCTTATGTAAGGACTCCAGCTTCTGAAGGTAATCCATTCTGTTAGGGATTACACCTGTGCAGTAAACCACAAGGATGAAAAGCTTTGCACTATTCAAATACAAATCTCCTGACTATGTGAACAGACCAGACACAGAACTGAGTTGCTAATGTGCTTAAAATTCAGGCTCCTGGTTCCAAATCAGATAAATCAGTTCTTTTTCAAAGTATAAGAGAAAAGGCTCATTTTCACCCCTGGCATAAGAACATGAAGGGGTGTAACGAATCTAGCTCCCAGTAGAGCTGAAAAAAATCTGTGAAATATCTGGTAAATATTTGTTCAAATGCTTTGGGCCCTGACCCAAAAACACATGTGTACAGATGAAAAGCAGATGAGTGCTCCCAGCAAAATGAAAGGAGAACCTGTAGAAATATTCACAGGTTGAAGTCAAGTATACACTAAAACATTTTTCTGGGTGGCTCTGGTCTATGACTGGTATGAGCACAGACACTAAGCACAGAACTATTGGTACAATTTATATCAGGCAGAGAGGAATCATTGTTATTATTGTTCTTACTGATATTTTGCAGCCCTTATAGTGAGTGCACTTTGGCTTTTATAATGTTTTTCCTTGATCCTAGTGAGGTTTGTTCCCTTGCCATGTATCACAAAGCAGTTTATGTTGGCATAACTGCATCTACAATAGCACTTAAGCTGGTATTTTTGTAACAGTACATCAGGAACTGATGAGAAATAAATAAAGACAACAACAAAACCCTCATTCTCCTATATTGAACATCCATATCAGACATGGAGTACCTTCTTTCTTGTCCTTCTGCTTCTCAGAAAGGATAAAACAACCAATAGAAATATGCAAGCAAGACTGAATGTATAAATCTTTTTCTGTACAGGAAGGCATTAAATAGCCCAAAGCTTAGACAAAAAAAAAAAAAAAAGGCTGAAAAGATTGAGAGAGGTCTCTAAATTATGAAGAATAATAACAAATGAGTATTTATTTTTTCTCATGACACAAAAATTATAGGTAGTCAAAAAGAATTATCAGATGTGAAGTTCTAAAAGCAAACAAAGGAAAGGACTTTTACATAAAGCAGAATTAATTGTGCAACTTGTTGCCACAGTAACCTGTGGATGCTAACTGCATCAGGCAGTTTCAAGAGACGATTAGACAAATTAATGAAAGTCCTTTCTAAAGGATAGACAAAGATGTAAACACTCCAGATGTTAAGACTGCACTGAATGAAGACAGGCAATATTGGGGGAATATTAACCTGTGCATGTTCTTGTTCCTCACTCTTTCAGGCCGTTGCCTGTAGGATATTGGGTTAGATGGCAGAAGGGTTTGGATTATGGGGAAAATATTGAAATGTAGTTTGTTATGGCAGGCAAACACAGACATTTCCAGTCTCACACACTGCTCTCTTTTTACAGCAAGGCCCGCAGCAACCTACATTTACTGTGGTTTTTCACCTCCTCTGTGTGTCCGTGGATCCAGTGCAAATAGGTCAAGCTAACTACAGTCCTTTAATTAATTTTATTCAGCACAGTTTGAGCTGAAAGGATCATGAGGTTCTGGCACCAGATAACATGTGACCATAAATAACTCATGGAGTCCTGAAGGGACAGGCCACCTACACCATGGTGAATGGATGCAAAAATACAAAGATTTGTTTTATTGTCCAATATGAATGCAGTGCAAAATATTTAGACTTGCTTTATGGTCAAATACCTAGTTGCCAAATTCCCAAGACAGCACCTCTGCTTAAGTTTAGATTTAGATACCATCTCCATTTCAAGCACCTCAGTTTACTCTAAGTGCCAAATTAGGAGCTACGTCAGAAAGCTTAGCCTACTACACTATTTCTCCTGGCAGAATTTGCCAGTATAAATTACTTAGGTTTGTATTTTTAAGGACATTCAGGTGCCATTTCACCTTCCCACCTTCCTGATCTTTTATGCATTTTGGTTCATGTCACAGAGGACACTATCCAGAAAACCTGCATGAAACTGAGTGCTACAGTCAAACAGCCATCCCTTGCAAACATCTGAAAGCTTTCCAGTCTCCTTAGATGTGACTAATGGATCTATTCATGTGTGTAAAGTTATTAACAGAAATATTCATAGAACCAGATACTAAACCAATGAGGAATGAATTAACAGGTTAAAATGGGTGTACAGAGCTGATCCAGTTATGCTCCAACTTAACTTCTTTGTTGTGACCTAAATTATTTCTTTATAGCCTACCAAAAAAAAAAAAAATGCGCACAAAAAACCACCACCACTAAAAAACAAAACAACAACAGCAACAACAAACCTCCAAGAAGACTTTACAGCTGAAAATCTTATCTGTTAAAATTTCTGGCTTTTTGTTTTCCTTGTCACGGGTTTACCTTGTCTAGGAGGCAAACTCCCAACCACATGCTCACTCCCCACTATCCATCAGAATCACAGGGGCAGAAAGTAGAAACAAAAAAGGAGCAAGAAATCTACTGGGTTGAGGTTAAGACAGGGAGATCACTTATCAATTACTATCATGGTCAAAGCAGACAGGAAAATGAATTTAATTTATTGCCAATTAAAATAGATTTGGGTAATGAGAAACAAAAGAGACAAACCTTAAGACACCTTGTCCCCTTCTGCTTTCCCACAGCCTTCAGATTCCTCTACCACCCCAAAGTTGCCCAGGTGGTACAGCCAACATCAGTACCATATCAGTTATGCCTAAAGACTTTTAAGTTTTCATACATTTGTAGCTTTGTAGCTTTTAATATGTATGGTTTCTAGTATTTTTCCTGCCTTTTCTTGCATCTTAGAATAATAAACTAACTCTTTCTAAATCATTCTTGAGATTCTGTTTATTCTTATATTTAAGAGAACTTCTGACAAATACATCTTGTTCTCCACCAGAACTTAAGACACCTTTCAAGAAATAGGGCAAAGAATCCCCTGAACCAGCTGCAAGGGGTTTACTCAAGGGTGGATTACTGGGGCAACTGATCTCCTATTGGATGTACTTGCTAGATATACTAATTAATTAACCTTAAAAAAGTTGCAGGAATCCTTTACCACATGTGCGTGTAGCCATATTTTGTGCACCTGAAACCTTTTGTTAAAAAATTGTGTTTTATCTTATCAATCTCGGTATTGTTTGGGAAGCTTTGTCCTTTGGTTCCAAGCCACATCAGGAATATGCAATGTTCTCTGGTGTGGGGTCCTTCACATGAGTATTTGTCCCAGAATGATCCTCTTGACAGACAGCCGTGTGGGCATCTCTTCCAGAATGACAGTCTCCATAGGATGCTGGGGAGGGGGGAGGTCTCTGCTGGTCCTTCCTTCCTCCTTGTCCAGTGTTTGCAAGGGTGTTTCTTATTCTTGTTGCCTTCACTTGAAATCACGAGGAAATTCCGTGGAAATGTAAAGCTGAACACCACAATGGGGAAGAATGTATGGAAACATTCATTCAGGAGCCTTAGGCATAGCTGGCGGCATTCTTCCTGGTGGGACATGTAGTCCTTGGGCAGCAAAACAGGCATGTCCTCTGCTGTAAAATAAATCACAAATAGAAAATACCATTAGACATATCAAAAAGCTTTTGTTCTCAGGGTAGGCGTTTAAGATGGAGGTGAATCATTAGTATGCAATGACCAAAGATCTGAAAATGTGACCTGGCAAATACTTAGAAATCGCACTTAGGCGCCAACTGAGGAATCAAACACTCTCCAGAGGAGACTGTGTCCCTGGGATACAGGCGTCCATCTCTTCTTGTGTGGGAACTGGTTACCTGAGGGAGAAGGTGCCACTAGAGGGACCACTGGTCTGCTGTCTCTTAAGAAAGAGGGTTTCTGTGCTGGCACAAGTTAACTGAAGTCAGAAATACATGGGATCATGGTGCCTTTCTTGATGTGTCACTGGTGGTCTCCTGAGAAAACAGGCAGCCCCACCTCACCTCCATCCAACAGTTCCTGTTTCACATCTGTGAGATAAGGGGCACAGAGCATGCTACACATTTCTCAAGGATAGACGAAAAGTTAGAACAGCTTTTCCTCTGTTTCTCGTCAAGGACATTGCATTAGTCATTTTGCACTACATTTCAGCTGAAAACCTAAAGAAAATCATTAGCCAGCCTAAAAGGAAGAGTTCAGGCAATGGAATAAAACACCAGAAGGGTCTTCTGTAAATGAGGAAATAATATTCAGGGAAGGATGTGATACTGAATTATTAGGAATGGAAAAAATCTGTGAAGTCGATCCTGCCACAATTTAGGGGGATGGAAGAGTGGCCCAGAGGCCTCCATTTCAGCCTTAATAAATGTGCATGGAAGAATACTGAATTAGCAGCTCAAGGAGACACCAAGTATATAAACACAGAACGAAGATATTAAAGGATAGAGACAACACTCGATTTACAATAAAATAAATGTCGTTTATACACGTGTTACTCATTTAAGTGAGAAGATCGGAAATGGAAGCAGGCACTGTCAGGCTACATTTACAAGAGATGTGTTTGATGGAACATTTCAACATGCTTTGATTGAGACCCTTGCTACTTTCCTTTTGAAAATTGTAGAGTAAAATGTGCTGGTGAATTGTAAAGGTTTCATCCCCCTTGATGTATTTTTATTGAACACGACTTGCAGGCTTCAAATTTTAATACTCTGTCCCTAGACTGCTGTCACTCACCATATCACACTTCTCAATTCACAAGGGTTAGAGTATGGGGGAAAATGGCCCAAACATAATCATTGGGACACTTTGTTTATCACAGGGATATATTGTCAAAATGTAAGTTTATATTTTATAATTCCCATAGGAAATAAAAAGGAGGCATTTGAAAGTGAAAACACAAAAATAAAAGGTTTTTTTCTTCCTCACTAACTGCCATGCTCTATCAGAAAACAAAAGTAGTTCCTGATTATAGTGCATTTATTTCCCAAGTGCTTGTTTCTCCTTCATAGGAACTTTTTCATCAGGGTTTCAGAATAATGTCATGCTTTTCTTTCCTCCCTAAGCTTTCCAGTGTTCAAACTTACAGATGGCAACATCCTTCTCAGATGTCATTTTCATTGCTACGAACTTCTGTGCCTCTGGAGGAGGCCAGTCTATGGTTCTGTTATGCCACTAATGAGTCTCCCATCTCTTCAGCAGTAAACAGTCTTTTTACTAGTCAATATTTGTGCTGCATTGTGCACACAAAACCCTATGAATCTTGCCCCCACTAGTGAGCACATTTTATGGATATAAATAGATTTTTTTTTTCGTCTTCCAGAGACTCAGGATTACTGGCCTTTTTTGTGTATTCACAATGTCTTGTGTACTTAGATCATAAATTTTCCATGAAAAATGGATGCTTGTGGCAGTGGGCAATCTAACTATCTGTATTATTTATTCAATTTCTCTGGAGCAAAAACTAAATATATTGACTTTTGGCTAGTTAGTTGTGCTTGGTTCTTTGTGATTCTACCTAGAATAAAACACAGACTGAGGTAATTTAAAAAGTATGAGCTTTTCCAGGAAAAGCTCAAATTCAATATTACTTAGTAAACACACCCAGCTTCACTGTAAAAAATGAATAAAATGGGTTCAAGGAAGATCTTATTGGCTGTATTAATATTCTGTGAATGTGGGACAATAATATGGACATAATAAAGCACAAGAGACTCTTAATTTATACTTGTTGCTATATAGGATCATCAGGTAAAACTAAATAAAATCCTGTCTTGACAATGTCCTATGAAAATAAACAAACAATTTTCCCCAAACATAATACCTGGACTTTAAGGTACAAGTAATAGAAGGAAGGGCTCATGAGCTAAATAAAACTGGCATAAATAAAAGCTATGTGTTCTCATCTATGACCATTCCTGAGGTGGAATTTTTAGAGGGATGCTGGGACAGGTCTGTTGAGCTGCACTAAGGCGTCTGATCACATTGCAGCCGTTCTAATTTTATTATGATACACCTCAAATGATAATTGGATTTTGATCAGCTGAGTCAAAACCTCTAAAAGAACCATGCGTACAGAGTATCTCAAACTATATTTGAAACTGTATTTCAATCAAAAGTGATACAGAAGGAGCCCATTCAACAATCAGCATGGAAAGCATCCTGTGCAAATGGTTTTTCCCCAGCCACCCTTTCCTGCTTGCTGCATTCTTAATTCCAGGTATCTAATAGGCAGCAAACACAGGAAGGAATTCTCAGCCTGGTAAGAAATCTATAGGGCTGGAGGCCATTAAATCAACCTTGCTCTTGCATCCACCATCCTGTCTGCATTATGTCGAATAAAATTTTAAAATAGGAATTAAAACTCTACAAACTCACTTTCAATTAATATTATTCATCTTATTAATACTTGCTGTTGTGAGAATTATCAGGAGACAATTGACCTTGTCAGTGTTATGCACCCTCTGCATTACTGTTGGATTCTTCCACTCCCTTCATGCTTAATTATAACTTGATAAAGCCAAAAAGAAGTTTATTTTCCTCTTCCTGCTTTAACCACAGAATATCAAAGAAAAGGGAGCAGAGAGGCTGGGGGAGGAGGGAATAAATCTTCTAAAACATGTAATCTGCTCAATTAATAAAGTGAATCTAACGGAGTTGCTCCCTGGGGCCTGACAAATGCACCTGTCGCCATCATCAGACAACTAATATAAAGCACATGTTCAGACATTTTCCTCTTCCACTATTCTCTATACATGTATTTTAAGAAAATAATTCTTTAAATCAAGCTAGTGGGTCATGGACTAACCAGTTGTTTTGGGTTTTTTTTTTAACTGTAAAACACTGATTTTCTGCCATACTCATGCTGATCAGCCAACAACAGATAGCAGAGTAAACACAGGGCTTTTCACAAATGTATTCAATTGAAGAAGGAATATATATATATATACTTAAAAACCACACATTCTATCCCCCATCTGCAGCCTTTTTAAATGCTATTTCATGTATCAGCCTTGAGCTGTCATTCCAGCAGATTTAAGACATGATTGGAAATTGATAAGGAAGTGATGCAGGTATTCCTGTGTGTGCAAATTGGTGGTTGTGCCCTGGGGATTAGAGAGGAGAAGAAAATATCCAGTCCTCCTGCTGTCAATGACGTATTCATCCCTAGATGCAGTGGCTAGCTTCCATCTCCCCGAAGATCCCTTCACTCAACACAGGGACTGAGTAGTATATACAGGATGAGGAAAGCCTTTGGCCTTTTGGATTTCACCTTGTGTGACCTTCAGCAAGCCTTTTAACCCCTTGGGTGGCTCTGTTTTCCAGACTGTAAAACAGGTAGAATCATCCCATAAAGAAAGAACTGACTTACCTATGGCTGTGACTGTCTCCCTGGGCATGGATCACAGTGGTCAGGAGAAGATTTTTGCAAAAGAGATGCTGGCATCTATCTACCTACTTAATAAACAAGGTATCCATGGAGATGAAAGATGTTTACTGCAATTCTTAAGTTATGCCTTCTTGAGCACTGCAAAATAGCCTATTCTTTAATTTTTTTGGCATGGATTGAGATTTTCCTCATAGAGTTGGCTAGGAATGTATCCCCGTTGGTGTAATATTTGACTCACTGACTCCATGCTCACTACTGGCTGTATGATCTTATGATCTTATGTATTCTTACTTTTTTTATTTTTCTTCTTGAATTTGCATGGCAGTAGGAGGTGGGGAACAAAGACAATCATATAAAACTTTTCCNCTTGCACTACACCTACAAAGTGCTGTGTTTGGTGTTTGCCTTTGTGTCACATGGCAGATTCAGAGTGATTTTTCTGGATATTCTTATGGAAAAAACATTTTTAAAAAATCTTAACTTTTTTTTTCTAGTAGACATCTTAGATGGAGTAATTTAGATATTTATCTCATTGTTCAGACAGCAAGGGCTGTAATTTAATAGTAAATTTTGGAAGTGGGCTCAGTTCACTTTAAAATCAGCTGTCTTGTGTCAATGGAGGTTTTGAATGCCTTGTATATAGGATCAGCAGGGTTAATTAATAGGAAAAACTGTGGAGAAGTGCTTTTTGAGACATTAGAGTCGTCTGAAAGCAGGGTCCTTTCACAATGAATTTCTCTTATAGAAGAAAAACAGAAATCACAAAAGATTATAGAACATCTTAATTCTCCAAAATGTTTGTAACAGAATTAATGATTTCTGTAGAATTTTTTCAGAAAGATGACAAAACCTTGTGTGAGGCTATCATTTTAGACAACCATCCTACAATGATTTTAAAGTGGTTCTTATAGTTAAACTTGACATGCTTTCACAGACTTTACTGAATCTAATTCTGAAAAGTACATGTGTGATTTGCTTGTTTGTGTCTTTTACATTTTCTATTAAAATTAAGGAACTACACAATATACATAATTTATATTTAATGCAAATAATCCTGTAATTCCTATTACTTCTATTGCTTTCAGGAAGTAAGACAGGTTTGCCTGTATTGGCAGGTTAGAATAGGTTAGAGGAGACAGGCACCAATTTTTTTTTCTGTCTGAAGCCAATGAAATCAGACTAAGTTGCAGGTATAATGAGCTTAACTTCAAGTAAAGGAAAATCCAAAGTAAGATTTTTGATGCTTTTCTGCTGCCATCATATTATTGTCTACTTCTACTCCCACTCTTTCCATGCAGGATCACAACAGTTTCTGTTTCCATATCTACATTCAGACTTGTTTCCTGTACAGAAATGAGCCAGTTTGAGTGTCCAGACTGAGAAGATTGGATAAATAAAAATCATAAGTTATTCCATTTTTTTAAGCTTGAAAGTGGTGAGAAGGTGTTCTCCCCACAACCCCTTAAACCATGACCATCCATGGGGGCTGTGATGGCTGGATAACTGGACTGGAAACATGGTAGCCAAAAGCTGTCCTGAACAGTGACACAGAAATCTTGCTCTTATGCAAACATAATTCCATCACTTTACTCCATAAGGAGTGGGCAGCCTGGGAGCCACTGAGCTCTCCTGCCCTGCTGTGGGCTCTCCTGTTGTACAGGGATGTCTTTCAATGCTATTCTTGAGGCTGACACTCCTTGCTGAAACTGATCCTTGGTAAGAAATTAATGGCATGCAATACTTTGAAATATCAGGTTAAGGAATATAAAGAGTTGACTAAGCATATATGAACCTTTAGAAGTAAACTTTTTATCAGGTCTGGGATTCAAAGTGGGTACAGGTGCACTTAAAGTCTTCTTTGAGAAGGTTCTTTCTGAGCCTCATGGCCCAACGGGAGCATCTCCCTGACAGTCCTGTGGGACCCTGTTCCCTATGCAGTAAATAATCCAGCGTACCTCTCTATTGAATTTTGTTAAATCACCGCCACATTTACCACATAATGTTGTTACTTCACTGTTTTATTTCAACAGAGTATGTTGCATCTTCTCTCTTCAGACTGGAATTCATCACTCCCTTGCAGGTAGCTAGTTATGTAATCCCACAGTATCACACAGCATATCCCGTCAGTATCCGGATTAAACACCTTCAGTACGTCCTGAGTTGATCACTGGGTCAAGAAAAAATGGAGGATTCCTTTGTCTGCATTCCCTGCACAAGCCATTCTGACCATCCTCACATGAGCTCTTGTTCCTGAGATGAGGCTGCTGAATATTGTAAACTAGGCCTGTCTGATCTGGACACCAAAAGAACCCATTTGATTTGGAGGTGGAACTCAATGCTCCACCACTGCTCTGTCCCGAAACAATGTTTCAGACTCTTCCATAGGCTATATGAAATATCTAAAACATGTTTTGATGAAACAGGCCCAAATCTAGTTTTAAGTAATAGATAGAATTTATATAGATTTATCTTACTGGAAAATAACCAGAATGCCATCCAAGCTAAAGTTAACATCTTCTTCAGGGTTCAACACAAACATTTTAAATGTCTTTGCCTCTGCCTTATCTCCAGTGACAGGAATTATTAAAAAAAACCCAACAAATTTATGCTTTAGAGCATGAAGCAGCTTGAGATATGAAAGCTAGAGTACTGCAGTAGAGTAAGCTCTTCTGTGCTTTGTGAAGACAAGGCATGTGGTGCTTAAGGTGCTGGCATAGATTGAAAGCCTTTTTGGTTTTTATTTTGATCACAGATTTTCTATCTGACCAGCTTTGGCCAAATCACTGGAATTTGTTGATTAAAGATTGAACAGAAAGAATGATACTGCCACACCTCACAGTGACAGAGGGAATAATATGTAGATTCTTTATACAAGACTGACAGACACTCTCGACAGCTGAATGGTAAATTGAAGAAATATCATTAATAAGCCCCAACAATTAACAACTGTCCCATAAGCCAATACCTTTGCGTCCTTTATATCAAATTCACCATGCATAATCCTTTCTTGTGCTGAGCTCTGCTGATAAAGGAAGGATTCGTTAAAAATTATTTGTGCTATTCATTATGGAAACCATACAGGGCTCCTGCATGACAGCAGCAATTTCAAGAACCTGAAGATGTTGAGAGAAAAAATATAAAAAATCCCTCAGCTTAAAAACAGAAGGGGAGAAAAGAGCACTTTTCTACACTTCAGTAGGAGTTTTAAAAAAACAGTTTGGTTTTCAATAGTGTCCCTGTGAATAGAAGCCAGATGGTCTTTAAACCAGCATTTCCCCCACCATCTTAGGCAAGAAAGCCACTGTTCTGATGGAGCTGAAGGGGGAGAAATAGGGATGGAGAATACAGGCAACACACAAAGGAAAAATAACAAATCCTTTAAACAGGGATTGAAATAGTGTGTTTGACAGCTAGAAGAGGGAGGAGTGTCAGAAAGGTAAAAGGGCAGGCTCCATAGGGGTAAGCAGAAATAATGGAGTGTAGAGTAACAAGATGTGAAGGGGTTATAATGATCATGGTAGCCAAGTGTGTAATTTGCAGTGAATAATTGATCCAGTGCTTTTTTATTTTTTAACTGTTTCTCATCAAGAAGATCACAATTTTCTTGCATCTGTTCCATCTTGATGATTCAGTGAGTGATTTCTGCAATTGAAGCATGGTCTGTATACTGAACACAAGCAAAATTCATTGTGAATATACAATATCAGAAATCCTAGTTTAGTTTTGATGGAACACATAAATCACATGGTATTTTGTACTTTCTCTAATTAGTGAGTGTGACTCTAACAATTGCTGTGACATTTCTTCCAATTACGTATTCAGAAAGTGTTTTTCATGAATATTCTTTTAGAACGGACTTTCTGTTCAAATGCTTATGACAGTAAACTCATTGGCAAGAATAGTACTACAGTGTTTGACAATCTAGAGATTTTGAATTCCATGGTACCTTTTTGTTAAAGGGAAAGAGATTACATGAGAAATCAACCCCATATAAAATTACTCATGAAAATATCTGATATGGTCTTCATTAAATGAAATAGGTCTCCAGTCCTCTGCTTCCCTCTCACTCTGGAGACACTGGTGTACATGTGACTGAAAGTAAATTTGTAGATTTCTCCGATATGAGATGGGCTGAAAATACCTTCAAACCCAAATGTCCCAACTGCCTATCATAGAAGCTACAGGGAGAATTATGTAATTAACATGAGCAATAAGCAAGTAAAGGTTTCTAATTTCAGGACAAACTCATAAAACTCCAGAGGGTGGAGTTCAGTCTAGTGAGACTCATGGAAAGGACAGGAATGTAATTAGCACCCAAAGACCATTCACGGACAGTAACAACAGGCAGCATAAAAAAAATGATAGTGAGAGAAGTCTGGGGCAAGAAAAAAAACCTTAGTAGAAAAGATCAGGTTAAAGAATTAAGCAAATTAGACAAACATAAATCTAAAGATCCTGATACTATATACTCCAAAGAGCTGAGGGACTTGGATTATACCATCGTGAGGTCTCCTGACAGTGGCTGAATAATTATGGTGACAAGCCTGAGGACTGGAGGAAAGCAAAGGTCACTCCTATCTTCAAAAAGGATAAGAAGGAGGGCTTGTGGAATAACAGGCTGGTCAGGCTGTACTCCTTGGGAAAGTGATTAGTTAATCTTAGAAGGCATTTCCAGGCAAATGAAGGACAAGAAAGAAAACAAGAGCAGCAGCATGGGTTCACTAAGCTGGACCCATACTTGACCAATGTGATAAACTTCTACGGTGAAATGAGTTTCCCGGCCAGTGAGAGAAGAGCAGTGGACATGTCTACCCTGACTTCCACAAGACACAGAAAACTGTCACCACAGGATCCTCACAGGGGAAGTGGTAAAGCATGGGCTAGATAAACAGAGAGAGAGAGAGATGACTGAGAAGGGCCAGGAAGGTGGCAATCCATGACACAAAATCTTGTTAAAATCCACTCACTGGTCATAGATATTCATTGTTTTTCTAGATGACAGGGAAACAACTATACAAAATTGGAAGAGATGGCTGGTGCACCATTTGTCATCCAGAGGTACCTCAACAGGCTGGAGAAATAGTCTGGAAGAAAACTCATGATTCCTAGACATCAGGAAGCCCATTTCAGGGAGAGAAGGCAGCTCAGGGAAAATGTGTCTATGTATGTAAACATTTGAAAGGACAATGCAAAGAAGTCAGGCTCTTTGGAATGTCCCAGTTGGCACAAACTGGAACATAGGAAGCTTCTGCTGGAAATTAGGAAACACCTCTTTACTGAGAACGATTGATCACTGGCCGTCTGTAGTGATTTAAACCCCAGCCAGCAGCCCAGCCCTATGGAGACACTCAGTCACTCCCCCACCAGCAGGACCTGGGAGAAAATCAGAAGGTAAAAGCTGGAGAACTCGTGGGTTGAGATAAAGACAGCTTAATAGGGAAAACTAAGCAAAACAAGAATTAATTCACTTCTTCCATGGGCAGGTGTTCAGACACCGCCAGGAGAGCAAGGACTCACCATGCAGAGTGGTTACTTGGTAAGAAAAACACAATCACTCCAAACATCGCCCTTCCTTCTTTCCCCCAACTTATGTACAGAGCATGACTCCATATGATCTTGTTATAAACAAGGTGAGCCAAATTGTAATAAAAAAATAAAATTTATTTTCGTGTGACAGCAAGCACAGAAACGAATTAGGAAAAAAATCACAGCCACAATAAAGACTAATTCGATCGTATGGGGGTGAACATGAGACAGGCCTCTATTGCACCTTGCCTCCCCTTCGTTCACCCCAGATCCCACCACTAAAGGTCCAGTTTTTATACTTTTTAGTTCCCCTGAGGCAGGGTTTTCTTTTGTCCAGTTATTCGGGTATCGGTATTCATCGGCCTTCTTTTGGGATTCTGATTTTTCCGAGTAGGCTTTCAGGGAAAACAGAAAAGATGTCTGAGTGTCCATTTGTCCTGGTTTGAGGGGAAGTGAGTTTTTCAAGAAGTTGAGGTCAAACCAATCAGGTTTGGATGTTGGCACCTACGGTGACCACTGAGAGCCTGGACACGCCTCTGAGGACACAGGGGGTTAAAAGCAAGGACTCCCGGACGTACTTCTTTTTTCCTGGCTCTGCTTTCAGCAGAGGAGCACCCTCCTCTCCCCCTGCTCAGCGTGGCAGGCTGGGTGGGGGAGGGGAGCCAGGTAGGCCCAGACCCCGGGGGGAGAAAAGAGAGGGAACGGGACAGGAGCTGGGTTAGTCCCATCCAGGATGGAGGGGTGGCGAACTTCGGAGGTGCCTTCCGACCCTGTCCCCCCCGCCCCGGGCCTGTCTCTCTTTCCCCCAGGGAGAAGGTGCCGAGCGGCGAGCTGTGTGGGAGTTACTGGACTGCCTGAGCCTGTGGTCTTGCTGGGAGACAGAAGCTTTTAACTCTTTCTAAGGCAGAGGAGAACTGTTCCAATGCACTGATTTCTCATGGCTGGTGGTTTTAGAAGAGAGAGGACAGCCTGGGACCCAGATGATAAAGGAAGATGAAAAGAGTTTCCTCTGATTGCCAGAGATGAAAAGGAGTGGCCTTTGGGTTGGACTTCTCTTGCATAATGGGAGCCATAGACAGACCCTGACTCTTCTGAATATAAATGAGACTGTATTTTGGGTGGATGCTTTTTGGTTCAAAACCAAAGACCTTTGCAGCCTGTTCTTGGAACCCTCGACCCCAGGGGTAAATTTGGGGGGGACTGCTAGTCCCAATAGGAGAAGATGGCTGGTTTTTGGTACTTGGCCAAACATCCTTAAAGGAACCCTATCTGGCTTGGTCCATGGACGGTGGTGAGAGCACTGGACATGGAAAGGAGGGTGTCACCCTGGAAGGATTCTCTGGGTGGTGCCATGGGTGACATAGGAACACGGGAGGATGGATCTGTGTTTCCTATGGGGGGTCTGTGATGTGAGAGAGACTCGTCTCTCTCTCTGGATGGATTGAGGATTGTTTTTTTTAAGGGATAATGGCTTGGATTGGGAACCCAGGGTTGTGGAAGGTTTAAGCAAGTAGATATGAGGGTATGTGCTGGTGTCAACTGTTGAGCATGTAAGGGATGGAAATTGGGGGGGAGGAGGAAAAGTATTCTGGGAGGTTTTCTTCTCTGCTTTTGGGTGATTGGGTTTTCTTTTGTGTCTATTGTCTGTTGTTATGTATTGTCTGTTGTTATGTAGGTTAATAAATGTTCTTTTTTCTATTTCAAGTTATAGGCCTGCTCTGCTCTGTTCTTGATCACATCTCACAGTAGTTTATTAGGAAAAAACATACATTCATGGGTGCACTGGCATTTGATCAGCACCAACCCATGACACCATTGCAGACCATATTCAGTTTCTGAGTGGGTTTTCAGAAGATACAGAAAAGATGTCTGAATGACCATTGCAGATTCAATTCAGTCTCTCGGGCAGACGCTTCGGTCATCAAGCATGCTTGCTAGTCCATTTCCAATGGAGCCACACCTATTCGTGGGCTGATGGCCCAAATCTTCCTCTGTTCCTCACCCCCCGCCCCACCCCCCCCCAGAGCTTCTCGGTGAATGTCCTTTCCTTGCCCTTAAATCCTTTATTTCTCAGACAGAAATTAATACACAGAAGTTTTAAGGTTAACCCTCCTTATCAAATTTACTTGAAACTGGGAAGCAAATCAAAAGCTTTTCACAGAAACATAGAATCATTAAGTCTGGAGAAGACCTCTAAAATCACCAAGTCCAACTGTCAATCCAGCACTACCACCACCTTTACCACTAAATCATGTCTTCAAGTGCCACATAAGTAATTTTTTTTAACACTTCCAGGGATGGTGATTCTATCACTGCCCTGGACATGGAGGAATTGGATGAAAATGTAAATACAAGAATCACAATTGGAAGACCCGTTTTTCCCTAGGATGCCATTTTATATATGTTAACACCCCCCAACCCCTCAAGCAATAACCCAAAAAAACCAAAATCAAGAGCATTGAGTGACAAAAGGTGTCAAAAACACCACAGAAGAGGAAGGTACCTGGAGTTCTAACACTATCAAATCCAAAGCCTTTCAGAATTTAAAAGGAAAAAAACCGTCAGACATATTTGCAACAATTTGAACTTGATTCTTCATTGAGGCTGTAGCCATCTGCTGTGTAATCCCAGTAATGTAGATAAATAGGTATATTAGACAGGAACAATGTGGTCAAATGTTGCAAATACTATCATCATTCTGAGGTAATATTAAAATACAGACAGCTGGTAAAAAATTGTATCTCAGATACAGCTTGCAGTCATTGACAAACCAGTACTGATTCTCCTGAGAGACAGGGCAAGTCGAGCCAGAGAACTGAAGAATTTGTCTCATCATACTGTGTCTTGTACAAGGAACACAGCCACTGCAAAGTGGTATGCAGTATTCCCAGAGAATATAATTTTTCAGAGAGAGGAGATGTTTCTTAGAGTAGACAAAGTTTGGAACAAATTTGCCTTTGCTGCCTTTAGGATTACTGAAGCAGAGAGCTCCATAATACTGATGGACCACTATGAAATAAACTCGTGGCCTGACATAAACTGATGACCTACGATCAAACAGGTAAACATTTATCCATTTGAAACTTGCAGCAGCATTTTAACTAGAGCAATGGAGAAGTAAATGAGTATCTGTAATTATCCAAACTCAATTAAGATTATGATATGAATTAGTTAATAGTTAATACTTTCTATGTGGTGCCTGTGTTTTGTTTGTTTGTTTTGTGGTTTTTTGTTTTTGTTTGTTTTGTTTCAGGTTGTTTTCGGTTTTGTTTTTCTCCTTTGAGGTATCTGTATGCAAAGGCGACGTGCATAATCCATAAACCCACCTGGAAAATTTTGCCACCATTTTAGAATTTAGATTAGCATGTGTTTCAGGATTTACTGATATGTGCAGGAGAGCAGCTCTTCCTGAAGTTGAGGGCTAGTGTTGCTTCCTACATCGGTTATCTGTCTACGAGGTTGTTTGCTCTAGTGGTCAAGTAGGGGCTCCAATTTGACCCTCAAAAGTGGAGGCTATTAAACTAATAATGAGCTTCTGGGATATGAAGGCAGACTGGGCATTATTTCCAGATTTTAACAGCTGTCTTTTCAGAATTTGTGTACAGCAAGTAGAGGGATGTTATGTGGTTGAAGAAAAGGCGAGTCCAGATGAAGTAGTTTGTCGTTTAGCTATTATGTAGACAGTTTCATAATTTATATAACTTTCTTCTGATATTCCTTACATAACTTCATTGCTCAGCATAGCGTAAAAGATAATGTTTTTTCACTTTACTCTGATTCTGCCTGATTTAAAAAAAAAATCCCCCAGACTTCTAAACTAGAACCAATCAGTGCAAATTACTGAATTTGAGCTGCTATAGAATATGTTCTGTCTTTGCAATCACATCTCTTGCCTTTAGATCTGTGTTTGATTTGTTCTTGTACCAGGCCAGAAGTCCATGCCACCCACAGGAATACTAAACCTTTTGAAGAAGTGTTGTGTGATTTAACTGTATATTCAATTTACTTGCTATGGTAAATATGATTTTCGAAACACAGATGATTAAACAAACCAGTGCATTTTCTTATTTTTCAAGTAATGTTAGAAATGGGAGGAGAGGAGAGGTCCTAAAAATGCTCTGCTATGACAAGTATCATGCAGTATGAGGTTTTTCACTTTCCATATGAAAAAAGAGCAGGATTTTTCCCTCCCAGGTTTTTGGTTGGTAGATTTGTACAGAGCACAGTTTCTCTAATAAGTGAGAATGCTCTTCAGCTTTCTAGTTTAAATTTATTTTCAGCACTTTATACCCATTTTGTCTTTTGCAAACATTGCCTTTTAGCTACAATAGGTCCACTCCTTCTCTCATATTACCATTAAAACTTCCCTGATGTTATTTTAGACAGTAATCAAATCCTCTGTGTCTCTTTCATTTTGAGGGTCTCAACAAACCAAGATTTCTAGATTGCTAAAAAAATTTCTCCATTCCCTTGACCTTCTAAGTAGCTCTTTTCTGCATTTGTTTCTCTCTGTGTTTCATATCGGGCGTTCCATAGTCCATTTATATTAAAATTTTATATTAAACTGGCAAATATACATATGAATTTCTTGTTCCTGCACTTTAAGGGAAAAAAAAAAACCCAAACATATTGAAGATAAGAAAATAGTCCATTGTCAGTGTTCTTGAGCAATAATTTTGGGGACAGTTATTTTTTGTATTTAGACTTGTCTTTGTTTGTTTTGTTATGGAAGTATTTTCATTGGCTTTAAAATATAGGGTAATTATCTTTTACTTATGAGAGACACATAGATGACTCTATAGACTGAACCTGAAGTGCATATTTGCCTATAAATTCAAACTGGAGATTTGATGACAGAGCGATCCCATCCCTCTCTCCTCCTCCCAACCCCCCCACCTCCTGGTATCAGTGAATTTTACCCTCTTACACTTTTGGCAGTATCACTGTTCTTCCAAAGAAGCATAAGAGCTGTTACCTGGGCAAATAAATATGGCTTGGATGGCACTGTGTCTTCTCAACCTGCCATGTGCCTGGGTAGCAAAGGACTCTTAGTGAGTGAGCACCAAGTAGGAGTTTCCTCCAGGTGGAGCAGAGTGTTATATCAAGTGGGGAACATTACTGTCAAGAAATTACAACCTCATCATTGACATAAGTGTTGACAGCACTATTTCCACTGATAGTGGTATCAGAACAGATTGCGATTCACACAGGACTGCCCAAAGAATGATGATTTAAATTAAATGTTCTGAAATAAGAAAAAGTTCTGAAAGGAAAACCGCAGATGACAAGGATTTTATCAGGCCCCTACTGAGATGGAGCACACTTTCTCTTCTGTTCTCAGAAGCATCCTGCCTGTGGAGATAAACTAACCATAATGAAATCTCTCTCTCCACCCATTCCTTTCTTGATGGCAGCAAGAGACATGATAGTAGGGCATGATAAATCCTGGTGGTGATTGAAGATGTTTAACTGCAAAAAATGTCATCTCCTAAGAGTATTTCTGTATATATTTGAGGAACTCAGGCCCAAATCTGTTAATAGTGTGACCTGAAAGAATCCAGTAAAGGCTTTTGATGAATTTTCATGGTCACAATTTCCAAATCTAACATTTGGAGTATTCAGCCTGATAAAGACTAAATGACTTTGTCAAGAAGACAGACTTTATGGCACCTTAAAATTTGCAAAGTAGGTTGTCTTTTTTCTTTCCATTTTTTATTTTTTTTTAATTTGGGATCCTCCAATCTTTTCTATTTGATACATGCTCTTGTATCAAGGATATATATATATATATATACATACTTTCTCTNATGTGGAGCTGTAATATTGAGGAAGATAAGGCAATAAGAGTCATACTACACTAAAAGTGATAGTCTTATGATGTAAATTAGTGAATTTTTTTAGGGCAAAGCAATACTTCTTAATAAATTTTTAAACACAATTGGGAAAAGAAACACTTTCTTGATGATGGAAAATTTTTGCCACCAGAAATTTAAATAGAAAAAAAATAAATAATAAAGATATTTAAAGATATAAATTCTAATTTGGAAATATAAATAGAATTTGACAGAAAGGGAGCTGATATCGGGGGGGGGNGGAAGAAAAAAAAAGAAAAAAAGGAGGAGAAAAAAAGGAAGAGAAAAAAAGGAAGAAAAAAAGAAAAAAAATAAATAGAAAAAATAAGGATTAGTATAGTCTAGCCATGGACACCTAAAAGAGTGATTTTCTTGCTCTGAAAAAATCATGAAGGCTTTATTTAAAACTGCAATTTGTGAAGAATCCTGAGACACAGATTCATGGATAACTCCCCCCAGTACCTGAACAGAGACTACAAGAAAGATGAAGAGAGATTATTTACAAGAGGCTGGGAAAAAAAATCTTTACTTTGAGGGTGGTGAGGCACAAGTTGCCCAGAGAAGCTGTGGATGCCCCATCTCTGGAAGCGTTCAAGGATAGAATCATGAGCAGCTTGGTCTAGAGATGTTCCATAAGGTCCCCTCTGATCCAGGCCATTCTGTGATTCTGTAAAAAGAATCATATCACAAAACACTGGGTCTCACAGCAGGGGTCTCACAGTCTCAGGGGTCGAGTAACATGACTGTAACTGCTTGATGTTTGTTCTGTGGTCAAAATAGGAAGCAGCATACTCATATGACTAGAAATGATTACTTGTGGAATGTACACTGAAGAATGATATTACAATATGCATTTTCTGACACTTGGATCTACATTTCATCCCTTTGGATCTACATTTCATCCCTTAAAAAGACTCCTTAATCTGGTGACAGCGGGAAGGCAAAGTCTGACTGCTGGACCTATGGTTTATTATATTGATGAATTTACATATATATTTAAACAAAAAAATTGCTAGAAAGATCATTGAAAGTCTTCACTGTTTTTTTCTTTTCATAAGTGAATGAGACCTGTTTTTATTTAAAGAGACTATTTTTCATATTCTCACTTCAGTTTTTAGAGGGGCAGGACTTTGTTTTTCACTTGAGGTGAATTAAGGGACAGTAAAATGTAGATTGAGGGTGTAGAAACCAAAAGAAAGACACAATGATGCACAAATACAGGTTTTCTCCACTACAAATAATTTTCAGGTCACCATACACCATGATATAATCACTTTGAAGGCAGTCTGTCTGCAGGGCTAATATAGCTGGGAATAAATCAAGAAAAACTCAGATCCTTGATTTTAATGATAGAATTGAAATAGCTCTTTATAGATAAAAGATTACAAGTAACCTGCATGTTTATGCAGTAAAGTTTGGTGTTTTGCTCTTCTTTCCAGTCCCTTTTCAAACGGTTATCTTCCCTTCTTTGCTTACACTTTGATTTGCAAATGTTAGTGGATGTACTTGTAGATAAAAACCCAGAGGTTTAGAGATGAGATCAATATTTTTCAAAGATCAATATCTTTGCCAAATCTGTCAAATATAGCCCAATAAAATAATGCTCATTAAACTCAGAGTTTCAAAATTTTAAATACTCTTAAAGTTGAAATCACCAAGTGCACTCATTGGGAAATTTTCTTATGATCTTAAAAATGGGAGAACAGTTCTGGGTCCAAGTTTGCTTTTAATTTATAACTAGACTAAAAGAATGATTAGGTCACTAATAATACTTAGATCGCATTTGAGGTTTATGCCCTCAAAATTCAGATGTCCTTGGGACAATATGGAAAAATTGTCTGACATTTTAATCATTGAGATATTTCTGTATGTGTAACACTGTGTACAACCAAACAAAATCTATTTGATTTTGCAATATTTTATGAAATGCTGCTTAACTTTATTCAATATCCTCCATTTCTACTTACAGAGGTTTAAACAAGTTTATGATCTCATCTTTTAATCTGCCTAGGCTGTGTTCAGCATTCAGAGGGCCTTAAGTAATTCCCTTATTCTCTGTTCATGGCGGGAACAAAGTTTTGTTCTTTATACAAGTTTTTAGGCTACTCAAAGTAATGTTGCTAAAAAAAGCCATGAAAGAGTAACCAACTAGCCTGCATATGTTCTTAATCATGCATATAATCCATTCTCTATTGACAAGAGATGAGATACTTGAGGAACCAACCGGTATCCCAAGGTTTGATCTTCAACTTTGCTTAGAGAAAGAGCATTTTTCACAGCAGATCTTAAAAAGTAGAGAACTACTTAACAACAAATCTACTTGCCTTTATTTTTACTTTGATATAAAAAAGGAAGGAAGTACCCGTATAATACACGTTGATTCCTTGTGTATGTGTAGCCTATTTTAAAACCCTTCCTTTTTCAGCAAGCTGCTTTTGAGAAGCCAGAGTGTGATGTAAAGGTCTAAGAACAGTATAGAATATCCAAGGACAACTTGCTATGATATAAGTATTGCAGTCCAGTAATTATTTTAAAAATCCAGGTTTAGAGGGGAAGGGAAAATTAATTTGAAAAGAGAAAATGAAGAAGAAAGAGGGAAGGGAAGAAAGTGAAGAGAAAAATAAATTGGAGGCTGAAGAGGATAAAATGGAAATATGAAGGAGGGACAAGAATAAGAAAGAAGGAGAACTGTGATGCTCTTTAATACCCTGTTAAAGGCTAAATAAAACAAACCTGGTTCTTCTATTAGAGGTAAGGAAAAAAGGAAAGTAAAAACATTAGGTGAAAATTGCCTTAAATATACAGCTACTTAAGTTGGAAATAACTCCAAGAAAGTGTTCAGCTTAATCTGTCCACATTATGTCCTAGCATAACAGTCAGACTTGGAAAGACCTGGAAGACCCTTCCTTTCTTTTTCCAACCAACTCTAGAGTCCTTGATCTTAGGAATATTACCTTATGTAGCAGAGAAAGGAAAATTGCTCTCTCCCTTTTTTTATGATTTTTTGTGTGCACAACAGAAAATTGTGTGTTGGAATTTATTGCTGATACAGAAAGAAGGACAAATGACCTGTGGTAGTGGGCTGTCCTTTCAGACCTCCAAAGGCACTTGGCATTGAGCTGAAAATACACAAAAGCCTCTGAAAGGTGACTCCTGCTGTTTTGCACTGCAATACAAAGATAGATAATGCAAAAATAAAGTGCATTGGTGTACATTGACTTTGATTAGCTGTATCTCTCTGATGGGAGATCTGTTGCGAGAAGCCTACAGAGCTGACCTTACCTTCTCCTGTAGACAAACATTGCACTGACTTTGCTGAGAACCTGTTTCCAAATGTCTGCATCTTATTCCAAGTTTTCAGTACTCAGAGGGTAGTGGGTTTGGTCTATTTTCCCCTGTTTGTTCACGATAGTGAGACCCAGCTCTTGGGGTAAGGTGATTGCATTGGTTAGGAAAAAGACAACCAAAACCCATCAGTTCTATTTTTTGAATGAAGCATCAAGGTACAGATAAATGTTCTATGTTCATAATAAGCAAGCATTATAATTCAGATCTCATAAAACACAGCACCGAACACAGCACAAAACACAGGAATAAAAGATTACACATGCTTAAATATATACTCACTTAGTAAAGAAATTAAAAAAAAAAAAAAAAGAGAGAGAGAGAAAATATTAGAGGGTTTTTTTAAGCCAATACCACTTTTTGGAATGTAGCTATATTTTCCAGGAGATTTATCAAATGATTACCAAAATTGAATGGTAGGAATGTGAGTTACTTTACAGCATCACAGCATCATTCATTTCAGCAGATTTATGGAAACAGTGTGGAACACACAAAAATAAAACTGTTTCAAGTGGTGGGTTTTTTTGTTTTGTTTTGTTGTGGGTTCTTTTGTTTGTTTTGGGTTTTTTTGTTTTGTTTTGTTTTGTTTTTTGTTTTTAATTTGAGAAGATGAACTGCAACACAGCCATGCCTCCTCCTTGTTGGTGGCTGGCATTGTGTGTGTGTTCACAAGCATGTGTGTAGATGCTGGATGCATAATTCCTGTGAGTGACTGTCATCGACCAGGTTTTTCATCCATAGTGCAGTATCTAAAACTCCTGTGGGGTGAGTCTTGCTGGCTTGAAGTCATGTCTTTGTCTCATACCATAATTTGTTTGAACTATTAAAAAAAAAAAAAAAAAANAAAAAAAAAAAAAAAAAAGGCAGCTAACACACATATAGTTATGTGGGGAAAATGCAGCACACCTCTCTTTTTCATGCTCTAGCAAACGCAAAGGCAGTACCCTATTTACCCAAGTAGTTCAGTTTTTAACTCCTAAAAGCCCAACATGTCTCACCATGAGAATGGAGCAACAGCTGTTTTGTTTGGATTTTAGTGAGCAGATAGCCAGAATGATTTGAAGAAGGGGAAATAAGGCGAAATTAAAAAACAACAACAACAAAAAAAAACAAACCAGGAATATAATCCAATTCTCAACTACTTGAAGTAAATATATATATATATATTAAAGTGAATTAAATTAAAGCTAGATCTGGTTGGGGACTAGAATTCGTGCTTATTTGGATAGCTAAACCGAGAATCCATTTGCTGACTTCAATCAGTCAGGAATTTTATTGTGGATGATATTTCTTTTCCTGACTATTTTTACATTCAGACATTTTCTAGTACTAATTCCTGTGGCCTGTATCTCTTACAAGATAGAGTTCTCTCAATAGCCAGCATGCACTTGTTTCCCAGTTTCTGGGAAGTGTTTCCCTGGTATTGTACCTCTTGCTCTGGCTTAGTATTTGGAACTAAACTTATTTGTATCTCAATTTAACTGTGCATAAGGTAGTTGTAAATGTGTTTATTTCTCACGGGGCTTGCAGAAGTTATTTTCTATATTTTTTCTCTCACTCACTTTTATTGTTCTTTCACTTTTACTTTATGTTTCCCTATCTGTCTTATAACCAGCCATTAGTGTGAAATCCATCCTCAACTGAGGCAACAGTAAACATCTTTGACTTTGTTATTTTATATATAAAAATATAATGTCTTTTCAAAAGACACTATGTTTTCAGCACAGCACCATTCTGTGTCACTCATTTCACCTGCAAGGGAGAGAAGGCCTTTGGCCAGCCAGTTTCCCTTCTGGAGGAGGGGTTGTCCTCTTGAAAGAAAGATGTCCAAGTAATGTGGAAAGAATTTCCCTGAAGAGGCATTTATTTTTCTCCATTTTCTATGGAGAGAATCTAGGCAACCATCTTAGATGTGGTGACTATTTTTTAGGGTGATAAACTTAGTTGGAAAGAATAGAAAGGATTCATCTCACTTAGGTTAAGACTCCTAAGTTAGACATTTCAGTATGAACTAGTCATTCTAAACTCCTTTTATAAGTAAAGGAGAGATATAAGCACTTTTGCTTGTTCCTCAGGGCTGCTCATTTCATCCTAAAATGGCTTGTTAAAATAGATCAGATGACTTCAGACTTCCTAAACTGAGAGAGATGAATCTGACTTATTTGCTCAAAAGTACTCAGCACAAAAAGACTTTGATTTTAGCTATACCATCAATATAATGAAAATTATAAATAATCACTTTAATATTTGGTGGATGTTTTTAGAGAAGCAGCAGAAATAATAACCTTGAATTATTCTCATTACCTGACTCATACGACAGCCTTTGATTTCCCCCTGCTCCTTCATTGTGCTTCCATCTTTAGAGATTACTTGTTTAGAGATTCTTAGTTCCTTTGTCATCTGTAATATTTTCATCCAACAAAACAAGCCTTGAAATGAAGGAATGATGGAAATAAAATGCTTAGCTGCATTCCTGTCCTTTTGTGTCTGTTTCCCAATTTTCCCAATACAGTCGGTGGTAATGTTGCAGAAATATCTGTGTAGGCAAGGAAATGGGNCAAAAAAAAAAAAAAAAAAAAGAAAGAGAGAAAGAAGAAAGATGTTGTGAATCATTTGTGTTGGTATGTTGGTAAAACAAACCAGGGTACCTGTGTTAGTGTCTGGTTTTGTACCTTTGGGTAGGGCAGGGTGAAATTTGAACTTAGAAAACCCTTTCTTTTTGTGTCCCAAGAGAAAGAAATTTCATGTTCTTTTCAGATCCTTTTGGAAACTGTCAAGGCTATTTGGTCTCAAACTCTTGTGTAACCAGGATGTCTCCATCTCCCCAGATTTTATTATGTTATATGTACAGATCTGAAAACAGTACCTGTATTAGTTTAGACCAATTCTGTGACAAGTTATGGAGATTAGGGCCAAACCCTTGACCTTAAACTTGGGTTTATTAATTTGCATGCAGGAATGATAGACTGTTTACCATAACACATTGTTCCTTCAGAAGACTCTTTTATTTCCCACCCTGTGCAGTTAATTTAGTACATTTAATTAATTAACTCATTCATTCATTCATTCA
>VZDJ01000079.1:207397-299103 GCA_008694505.1 Cyanoderma ruficeps | reverse complement strand
ATTCATTCATTCATTCTACTTTTGCAGGTATGAATTTTAAGAACTTTTGTCTAGCATCCATCAAGGATATCAAACCTGGACTGAAACTTTACTTTCTTAAGGCAAATGTTTTCTTCCATGATCTTCTGAAGCCTGGATATTTGCTGCTTCCATCTAAAGAGTTGTTTCTTTTGCCAAGCCCTGGAATAATCAAGAGATGTGTTCAGTATTGCAAAGTGAGTATCTTGATTGTTATTAGTGTTGATAACTGCTATTAAAAGTACTTTTGGCTTGCCATCCAGCACAGCAATTTGTCATATTTGTTGAAAAAATAGGAGACTAGATTTAGTCCAGATGGGCATTTTATATAAAAAGACACCAAAGAAACCTTCTGTGTTCAGTATGATAGATATGATTTACTGACATCCAACATTGTAAATATATGCAATACCAAACATTTACTACGGTTCTGTGAAGGAGCTGCAGGCTTTTATGTAGAATATTGCTTTATCTTAAAGATGTTACATTATCTTGGAGACAAAACAATAGTCTTTTTGCACAGCATGTAAAATACCACAAAGAAATCCAGCACATAAATTCAGACATCACATATCCAGTGCAAATTGTGGATGGACAGAAAAAAAGGAAGGACTGGGCAATCACTTGCTTTTGCCCTTGTAAAGCATCTCCAGAGCAGGTGAAGGAAATACATGCTGTATACGTGAGAACTGTTAGTGTCACATCGTGGATAACTTACCACCTATTGTCAAGACTCATTTCCCTTCCAATGTTATTTCTGTTGGTTGGAATACCCAGGTGCTACTTCAGCATTATATCTTCTGTTTCTGAAAGATAGAAACTGTCATTCCCAATGAGATGGGGTTATGACTGTTTGTGCCTGTGCAATTCCTTTCATAGAGTCATTGTTATGGCACTGTAATGTTCGCTTATTTTAGTGCCTGCTCAGATTTCTGAAGGGGAGGTTATGAACTTATCCCAGGTTGCCTGTCTAGAGCCTGTATAATGTTGTCAATGTCTGATATGGGAAAATATTTTGTGTGAAATTTTAATTTCTCAGTTTGTCTTGTTCTGATTTTTTGGTTGTAGGGATTTGTACTGTTCCTTTTATGCCTTTAAGAAAGGGATAAAATGAAATAATCTGCTCATTAAGAGAAAAAAAATTTACTTTCTTTGTTCTCCAGCAAATTTACCTATATTTTCTGCTGAATGATTTTTCCTTCAACAGTGTAATGAATATATCTTTCTCAACTCTCTCTTTCTGAGAAAAAATAAACCTTTCCAATTTCCAAATGAAGAATGTCAAAGAGTAAACTTATTGTTTCCCCACATTAATGGATTTGGTATTAAGATGTATGGGTTTTCTTCCCTTTTTTTCTTTTATTTTTCTGACTAAATTTGTGCTCTGTGGATTAGTGAATTGATTCAGCTGCACTGTGTGTGTAGTGTACTTAGAAAATCGCTTCTATGTTTAGTATTCTATATGTTTTAGTTTCGAAGAGTCATCATTGAGAAAGGCTGCACCTATGAATGAAGATTTTCCAGTCAATTTATGTTAACTTAGCAATCTACATGCAAAACTCTGATTGTTACATGGGATGTGGATCAAAAGAAATTCTCTCGGATCTTTTAGAGCACTACCTTCCTTATACGAGTGTAATTTAAGTGAAAGTGAGCATGTCCTTGAAAAAAAACCAAAACCAAACAAACAACAAAAACTTGATCTTTTTCTTTTTTTTTTCTTTACGATAAGTCTTTATTTCATGCTCTGTTCATTCATGAAGTAACCTGCTTTAATATCAATATTAAAAAAAAAACCAACTTGTTGAAAGTAAGGCTCTCTTGAGTGAGAGCTCGCACAGGCAGTCACCCCGAGGTCAATCGCTGAAATCCAGCACAGATCAATAGCAACGATGCCTTTTTGGCGGACAAAAAAGCTCTTCAGTGAACTTCAGTCCAGGCCAGAACAGGTAAGTTCCTCTGGAGAAGAGTTGAGTAGTCCGAACTTGCCCTTCACTGAAGTAAATTGCTGAAGCAGAGGATGAGAAAGAAACATCTTTTGGATGAACCAAATTCACAATCTGAATCATCAGTGTCACACTTTTTGCCATCACTGACTTTAATTAAAATAGTACCCTACATTTGGCTAAGAATTCTTTGTACATCTCTGCCTTATATCAAAAAGCTGATTGTGCCCATTTTCTTATGAACACTGTGCTTATAAATGTTTTTTAAAGTAAGAGGAGAATAAAATAACACTGCACCAGAAGGGAGAGAAACAACTAAAGTGGAAGTTGAGCAAATTTTAAATTTTTCACAATTTTCCACTTATTTCCCAGCAGTTGCTCAAATTTTCCTCCCTTTTATGTGATCTTCAAGGCTAAATTGAAAGATAAAGTAAAAACGCAAAATCCAAGAACATACTAACCAGACATAAACATATTTCTGTTTGAGATTTGGTGAGCTGAAAGCAAACAAACATTCTGTTTGAGATTTGGTGAGCTGAAAACAAACAAACAAACCAACCAAATAAAACCAAGCCCCCAAAAATTATTCATTTGAAAGAAAAAATATCCAAGCAAACAAGTATCAAAAACCAAAACGAAAAGAAAATCCAAAACTAATAATGAGGGGAAAGTACTGCAAGAAACCATGAAAATAACCGTTGAGAGTGTGAAGGAAAAACAAACAAACAAACAAACACTACAATGGTTTTAAATTGAATTGCTTTCAATATGAAATATTTGCAAAAAATATAGTTCTTTGCCTAGTTTCAAAATCTCCTCCTTCTCTTTCCTTCCTCACATAGAGGGGGTTTTTGTTTTGTTTTGGGGTTTTTTGTTTGTTTGTTTTTTGCAGAATCCCTCTCCTCCATATCAAGAATTTGCACTAATAAACTACAACAAGGCTACATAAAAATATCATCTTACCTATATCTTTAAGAGCACACATGAATTGCCACACAGCCATGGGTAATAATTTTCAGAGTGAAAAATAAATAAAACAAATTTAACATTTTCTAGGAAGGCTTTTTTAAAAACAAAAGCCAAAATAAAACAAGCAAATTAACAAAAATAATGGTAGAAAGATGAACATTCCAGATACCTTACCTGCAATAGTTTTCAGGAATATAAATATTTATCCGTGTTTACTGTGGGAAAGGAAAAACTGTGGGAAAATAAAATCTGTGGTGTCACAGCCACACCAGTTCCAATAAATAAAATAGTTATGGGGAATATTTCTGAATTCCAGAAGTCAGTTGTTTGTGAAGTGAAATTGTAACTGTGGTCCCCAACATCCTTTTGAACCATCTGACTTGAGATATCCCAATTTTTAGTATGTGTTGTGTTTAGCACAAGCCAGGGACCAGTTTACACACATCCTCCTTTTGAAGGTGAAAAACATTTAATAATATGGATGTAGCTTTTTCTGTGCCAGTTGGCCTCAGTACCAGAAACCAATGCTGGGCACATTTAAGCTGACAATTTCTCTGTTTATTTTCAGCTCCATATGCTTGCAGATCCATAAACATTTATTTTCTCCCATTTCTGACAAATCAAAGAATCATGGAGTACTTTAGACTGTAGAGGTTGCTGGGAATCATCTTTCTTCTCACCCAGAGAAGGTCAAGCTGTTCAGCACCCTATTTGCACAAACCTTGAATGCCATTAAAAGAGGGAGATCCCACAAGACCTTTGCAAACATCTTCCAGTGTTTTACCAACACAGTTCCATGACAGATGCTTGGACAGCAAAGATGAAGTCAAGGAAGGTGTTCAGTATCTCTGGCTCTTCTCCAATGGTCCCCGTTCCACTTAGCAGCAGCCCCACCTTTTTCATAGAATTCCTGTAGATATTGATCTATTTGAGAAAGAAATATACACTTCACATTTGCCCCAGTATTCACAGGAGAGAATGGGGCATTTTCAGGGATTATTCAAAACTCAGGCAATCAGCAGCAAACTGATGGTGACCAATCATGGGACTTCACTGTTCTTCAAATACTCCTTCCATCCTAGCTGCCCACTTAACTTTCTTTATTGACAGCTCTAGGTGTGAAGATTCTGGTGAGTTCTGCTGTTAGCAAAACCATGGGACTGTAGTAATTTAGTATCTTTGGTAGTCTTGCCCTGAGCAATTACTTTGCTTATTCTTTGAGTCAGCCTTAAACTTCTTTCTTTAACAAATATGTTTGCTTTTCTTAAGGCTCTTTGAAAGTAAGTTATCTGATGATGTTTCTGAGTGTATGTGTACAGAAAACCCCTGAATAATGTAATGAGATAAAAGAAAGCAAATAGGGCATTTGTAAGTCTTTGCCAACACAGGGAAAGGAAAATAGAGCGTAGAGAGCATAATCTGCTAAACATGACAGGGGAAAAAAGCAGGCAATTAGAGTGAAGAGTTATATATTCTGTAATGTGTGTGCATCCATATGGAGACAAAATATGTGTGTAAGTATGTGCACATACAGCAATAAACATATACACAAATGCAAACACATATGCAAACGTACACATGATGAATTTCTAATTAAGATGAGAACAACATTCAAGCTTAGACTCAAAAGTTATCAGAGGCCTTGCAGAGAATCCCCCTGGAGTTTCTGAGAGCTGGGTTTTGTAGCCAGTAATTTTCAATTTCTTAGATAATGTGTAGGACCATGGTGCTGATTAGCCCTTAAATCACACTCTCCCTGGAAAAGCAAAGTCTTTAATTTCTTTAATGGGTAAAAAAGTCTCTGCTTCTCTCTTTTTCACCTTCAGAAGCTCTTGGTTAATTGTGATCTGGATTTGGTATTTATTTTTGGGTGCTGAGGATAAACAAGGGTACTTCTGTAGAAGAAAAATGCAAGGGGGTCTCATATTTGGGGAATTGGTTTCTCTAGTGGAGAAATGATACATCATTTTAATTCCTGCATTTTTCGAGTGACACCTGGGGTTTTTAATCTCAAGTCTCCCTTTGACATTAATGGGAGTCATGTTGCTGAAATGAGCACGTGACACTTAGATAATTGAAAGGAACCACGTGTGATAGAATCATAGGCACTGGAGAGGTAAAATACCTGTTTCACTAGGAGATCTTACAAGTTGTCCTTCCAGCTCAGGAAATCAAGAGATTTACAGCTTGTTTATTAATGCAGTTTAGTCCATCTATAAACAAGTCAGAATAGTTCTTTCACTAGAAGATTTCTGCACAAGATAAATAGACTTTATCAAGTGGAAATGTTCTGTCTCTTAGTCTCATTCTATCACTTGTTACTCATTTTGTGACCTGTGAGTAATTGCTCTCACACCACGCATTTTACAACATTTAGGATGTTTTCAGAGGGTTGCCCAGCTTTCCCCCAGGCTCTATTTAGTTGATTTGGTTATTTTAATCTGCTGATTTCACAAGTCAAGCCTGAAAGTCCCTACAGGGATTTTTCCTATTTCTTTTTCCCTGAATACTCTAGACTCTTGGGGTATTTTACAGAGACTAAAAGAAAAACTTTTATCCCTAGTACTGAGGAATCCATTAAAAATACCAGGTGGAGTAAGACAGTGCAAAGGGGTCCCAGAGATGATGTGAAGGCCATATTGAGCTATGAAGATATTTATTTCCTGAGTTTATGAAGTCCATAAAATCCATGGAAACAGTGTGCACAGTCTTCTAAAAAAATGCCTTTTTATTTCCAATGAGTAGTTCAGAAAGTAACACCAAATGTTTTCTGGAGATAATAAGGTCCTTGACCCCTTCAGAGTCCATTACTGTGTATAGTGCAAGAAAGAAGGAACTGAGAATCACGATCCTGTGGTTTAAATATTGCCTATATTGTCTGTTTGTTTATCAGTTTTCTTAGTTCTCAACCCTGTCTAATGTAAGAATATGACAATTGCTCATCAGTTAAACAAAACATCATTATATATACTTACGCTCCCTATTCATCCTCTGAAAAAAATCTTGTACATATTTAAATAGAAAGAGGGAAGAAAAATGAAGATAATATACACTTTTACGATTTGCACAAGGCAAAACAAAAGGAATTTACTGCAGCAACATTTCTGCAGTTCACTGTGTAGAAAACACAACAGGGATTTCAGAAAGAAAAGAAAAAGAAAACAACAAAAATTGAGCATGCATTTTTAAAGCACACCAAAAATATCTAAGAAAATTAATTGGGCAAAATAGTCATTAAAGCACAGCTGAGGTCGCCACCACAAATCATTTAAACATCAAAGCAAAACTTTCAGTCTTTTAATGCTCATTTTCCCATGTACCCCATGAAGTTCACTTTCTATTTGCTGCTTTGTCATATTTGCATTAAAAGGCCATGGAAGTAGCTAAAGCATCATGGCAGTGGAGTTTGAAATGGAGACATTTTGCATGAAAAAAATTGTGAGAATTTTCATGTTCTTCTTCCAGTTAATTATTAAGAAGTCCCACAGTCCTGTGAGCCTGATGGGAACCATACATTCTTGCTTTACAGTTAGGGGCATTCAGGTGTTAAAAGGACAGGCTATTGAGAGAGGAAAAAGTAGAAATGGTTATAATTAACTTGTCTAAAACTACTCTCAGAATATGGATTCAGAATAACAGTATTTCTCTTAAGTACCAGCACTCTACCAAGAGGCCACATTATGACCCTGAATTTTTCCTGTATTTCACCCTGAAATTATGCTTGTAGGACTTTCTCAACTTTTGGTAACTCCAAAAGCTGTGTGGGCCTACACACCTCTATCAATTTCTGCATGTTAACTATGGGTGTCTTCTTTAACAGCAAAAGGCAGCCACTGATAGTGGGATCATCCAGCTTTTAGAAAGAGCGCCGAGTAAGAAGTACTTGCCAAAGCAAAATCAGGAGCTTCGGCTTGATCTCCAATTTTGTTTCAAAGAACCCAAAATTTCATCTCCTGCTTGACAGTTTCTTACCAGCAAACTCCAGGGTACAGGGACCAAAGAGATAGGAGGGTGGTGAACCACCTTTGGGTCTGAGAATAGGTTGCTCTTCAGAAAAGAAAAGTCATGAATCCAGGGTGAAGGGAACGTGTTTTCAAGCAGTTTGGCCATACAATTATGAGAGGAGAATATGTACTAGGAACTGCTAGTCAAGTATTTCCCTCTGGATGTCAAAAAATAAGTAAGGAGAAGAAATGTGTTGATGTGTTCTAGACGAGAAGAGTGCTTCCAGTGTCTGTCTAACATGAAGTTCCTTTGGTCTCAGAAGAATTTAAGAGACAAACACTCTTTTCAGCATAAATTTTAACCATTTCTTACCATCCCTAAGCTTCATCTTGCTCCTCTTCCATGTCATATTTTCTGTTCCTCTCCGAACAATGAGACAGAGGGTTTCACAGGAAGCATTCTTGATGGTGTAAGATGAGAATTCAGTAGATTTTTAACAGCAAATCTTCACTACAAAAAACCTACCCTCTTGTACTGTTTGAATTAGAGAAATCAGCCAGTTTACTTCTAGCTCCTCCATGGGTAGAAGTGCTTAAATTTTCATATGTAACAATAAGTGTTTCCTATTACCTATTTCTAATATTCTAATCCACATGCACGTGCTTGGGCATCCCACAGGTAATTCACATCACTTCCTTCCACTGCAATAATAAACTGTCATAAGCACACAGTCCTTATGTCCTGGGATTAAGGTGTTTGGGACTGTCTCTTCACAGTCAAACAAACATATAAAACATTTATTATTTTACTATCCTTAGTGAAAACACTGGGACAACTTATGGAAGCTTTACACGATAGAGTTGGGTACAGTGAGATGGGAAAGCAGAGGTAGAGCTGCAGTTAGGCCTCAGCCATTATGATTCCCAGTTCTCCCTGACATGAAAAATAGTGAGAACAGAAATGTTTTGGTACCACAATGACAAAACATGCAATCCTCAGACTATATAATACTTTTCTTTTATAGATGTGTCAATGCAATTTTCTTTTGGTGATGTTTTGAAGCTTGCACGTTAAATATGAGGCTCTGAACACCTCTAGTACTGAAGCTTTAGCTCAGTAAAAATAATAGCATGAAAACACCAAGTCGATTCTCTTGAGTTTTCATGGTCTATTTCTTTGCTTGCAGCAAACTTGGATAAAAGTATTTACCTCTTAAATGTTTACTTAATACAGTATGAAGAGTTGACCTTAAATGGTCTTTACAGCTCATAGACCATAAAAATAAAATTTTGACTGAGCAATTTTTATTCCAACAAAACCAATGACTGTAGAAAACTATGTTTCTGACTCTTATCCTAAGAATACAAGTAATATCATCTTGTACAATTACTATCACTTGCAGACATCCACTATCACTTTTTGACTTAACTTTAAAGCCATAGGCATCAATACTGGTAGGAAGGAAGACAGGCTGAAGTTACTAGGCAGTGTCTTCTTGTATTCACTTCTGGAGTCAGTGAGCAAGACCTGGATTCTCGTGTTTCTTTACTTTGTATTTTCTGTGATTGTAGTTTTTAGCCCATTCCTTGCCCTCAAAAGAATTTATTTAATTACAGAGCCAATCTCCTATAAACAGCATTTCAAATCTAACAGTTTTTTTGCCTCTCCTCCTAAGTTAAACTCTATATTAAAACAACGTCCATCACTTAACTCACACTGGGACATGGGCTGCAGCCCACAGGCAACCTGTGCCAGGGGAAGAACAGCCTAAGGGACTGCAACCATGGACCACCCTATTCTTTCAAGATATTTATGTTTTCTAACATATATGACTTTATAATTTTCCTCTTTCTCTTCTTTTGGCTTTTTCAGAAAAGTCAGGTGTTTCCAATGAATATTGAGCCTATATATGTAATTTTTATATTTTTAAATTTTTTACACACACATATATATCTATTTTTTAAGCAAAAAATATTATGCTATATTCATACATTGTGATGGTCACTTTCCTTAGGATTTTTGATGAGTATCCACTACCAAGAGAATAAACGCAATGCACTTGAAGGATATTTTTTCTCTCTTTCACGGCTGGTCTTTTGATCTACTCTTTTCATGTTTCTGGGTTGTTTTGCTTNAAAAAACAACAACAACAAAAAACAAACAAAAAAAACCTCTCCCCCCAAAAAAAACCTCATAAAACAACCAGTTATAGATAAATTTTAAAGGATTAAGACCTTCCTCAGATTTATACCTCAGCTGGAGTGATACTAATTCAGTTTAGTTTCTCCTGAGATAGTTGACTTTTGTGTCTGTCTACCTGCACAGAAATATGTAATGAAGCAACTGAAGAATATCTTCATTTTCAGGGATGACCCTGTCAAAATCAGAATAGTGAGCAATCTTGAACAGCTTTTCTTATGAATATGTACTAAATTTTGGGGATCAGCTCAAATTGTGTTCAGACTGAATTTCCACGTCCTTGCTGAAGCAAATCTATGGTTTGCCTAAGGTATTTCCAGGGCATTGAAGCTGCAGAGACTAAACTGACAGGATACGGTTGAAGCACATTGTTCTATGTATTTTTCAAACTGGGAGATTGCTTGCCTGTAAAAAAGATGGTGATTACAGAAGAAACAACACAACAAATGCTTCAGGACATTAAAAATCAGATAAAAAAAGATATCACACTGAGCTGCTCTCTTCCAGGTTATAATAAAATTGGGCAAACTATTCACCATTACTAATTTATTCAAAAGTTGCCCCTTCATGGACTTATGAATTTATATTCCAACAGATTTGTATTTCTACAGATTTCTTACTTAATGTCACAATTAGTGAAAGACTTGTACTTTTAATCCTTTTTTGGGGACTTTCCTTTTACATATTCTTTGATTCTTATATTGTACATATGATTTTGAGAGCAGATGAATTACAAGATGCTATCGCCATGGAGTAGTGAGGATGGGTCTTTATAGGATTATTCTTTCCTAGCTGCCCTGCTGCATACAAATACTCTGCAGTAAATATTTAGGTAACATTATCAGCCTGTATACCAAATTACATTATAGTAATCTGTTGAGGAAAGTGCATTATGAGAGCAGAACTGCCAAGTTCTCACCTTCATTTTAGATTTTGTCTATAAGATGTTGTTTATCTTCCATAATTTAATGATTTATCTGAATGAATCCAGACCCACTGAACTCTCTTACTTAAGATCTAGGTCTCATAGAATGCGCTGAAGCATCCTGAGGTAATTAGTAAATAACTTTAAAATAACATAAATACCTAATATGGAAACCTTTGAAGCATTTAAGGCTGTGAACACAAATGTGCCTTATTAACCTTATCACTCAAAGATAGGGCAGATTGCTGGAAGACCCTCAGCAGCTTAGGCAGCTGGACTCAAAGCAATTCCAGTTTGAGGCTGGGTGACCTGATTTATGAAAGGTTCCACAAGGAATATAAACTGTTTCCCTAAATCATTCAGTACCTCAGGTTGCACATAGTAGTAAAGTATGACCACCAGACCAGGAGTTACTTGAACCTGATGTACTTCAAACACAGTGAAAACCTCTTTCAGTTTGCTCCACTATTCTATATTTAATTGAAAAAAAAACCTCATGGCTTCTACACTCTGACAGCTGAGTGTTGAGGCCTAGGTCTCACAAAGCATCTCCAATTTTTGATTTAACACTGTCTTGACTCTGCATTCCCTATCCACTCTAACCACAAGTTATTTTCAGTTCCTCAGGAACCCAGTGATAATCTACAAAAATACCTGGACCAACATAGGAAAGGACACCCTTTGTCAACATAGGCAAAGGACATTTCTGTAAAAGACATCTCTATATTGTAAAAAGTATACCAAGATGTGTCTATCAGAAATTCCTTCTTCACTTTTCCAAATGATTTCTGGAAGTCTGGTTATTAAATAATTTCTTTGGATACATATAAACAAATAAAACATCAAAATAAGCAGATCATAGCCTAATATTTAAAAACTATTAGAAGAAACTTCAAATCCATCACACTCAGAGTTAGTGGATAAGTAGTTTATTTAAATACTCTGCAGTCCGTAGAGACCTTATACAATATTATCAACAATTATTATGCAAATATTCTCTTTCTTAGTAATTTCATATCAACCCTAATTGTCCACTTAGACTGTTTATTATTGGGTTTGCTTCTTGGATGACAAACATGGGGGGAAATCAAGTATTCTGTGAGATCACAATCGGAGTTCTATTAACATTGACTATTTAATTGCCGGGATATCACTTACAATCAAAACCTCCAGCGAAATGAAAAGCAAAGTATATGATTATAAAAGGGCTATGAGGGTATGTAGATGAGTCAGTCACAAAGGAACGGACATCAGGTTTTTTCTGTCTTATATCCTTTTCCAGGAGTCTTTGCCTCAAGGGCACAGTTATTTCATAGCTAGGACAAGCAACACACAAATAATTGAGGATTAGTTGCAGATACCCACAGAGTACAGGTACATTTTCACACAATTATTTGATTTGTCTCATTCTTAGAAAAAAATTATCAATTTCTTTTTGTGAACAGATAGAAGGATTTATTTATACCGCAAAAAAAAAAAAAAAAAAAGTATGTAGTACGTACCTGAATGAATTCTTACAAAGAGTATTTCTATTTCCATCTCCCACAGCTGGTTCATTTTCAGCCCATTCTGACACTGAAAGAGGGATGTGAGCATATGATGAGTGGTTGGCAGGGCTGTGAAATGTTCAGCACACTGCAAACATAAAAATCATCCTTTGACAGCATCTACACATGAAGAAGTATCCCTGCTCCAGATCACTGATGGTGGAGGGAAGAGGAAAAAAGAAGACAAAGGAGAAATAAAGAGAGCAGGACTTAATTATTCTTTCACAGAAATTCAGGATAAAAACAGAGGAATACACTACTGCTGTGAGTAACTGAAAGAAAACTTAATTTTTGCTATTGATGCTGTCTGAGTGGATAAGTGAAGAAACAGTTTTCAAGGGGTTTTATAGTTTAATTTCTCCCTTCCCTAAACAAATATTTTTTAAAAGGAAGGGAAGTATAGTTTGAGTGTCTAAAGTGTTGGTGAAGTTCTTTATCAGGGATGTGTATTGTCTACTCTTTTGTTTATTAAGATAAATAAGGACTGACAAAGAAAATTTTATGTTTACAAAGCGTTGATATTTTTTAACCTCTAATGAAAGATAGATTTTATACCCTGTTGATGAAGGAATTGCCAGAAGGAAGGTATTACTTGTTTTTAAGTTATTTAAAATGTCCTGTGTACTGTTTTTTGACAACTTTCTGTGGATGTTTTTTAACACAAAGGTACCTTCCCTCAAAGACTTANAAAACAAACAAAAAAAAACCAAAAAAAAACCCAAACCACAAAACCACCAAACAAGCAAACAAAAGAAGACAAAATAAAATAAATACAATGAGAGTCAAGTATCAGTTTGTGGTGCAGTACTGTGACCTGTGACTAAAGGATCTTCCATGATGAAATTCTCTCCCATATGTTAATATAATATATAATATAATCAGTGGGTAGTTCTCACACAAACTATGTCATATATCACTCCAGTGGCTATGTCCTTTAAAATTTTACTTGCTATTATTGTTTTATCAGAATATATTATAAGATCTTAAGAAAAAGTTTAAGAACATCCTTGTTCATGTCTCGTTCCAGTTAACAGGAAATCCCAAACTAATTCACAGCCTATTCATTTTTCTCTTAAAAAAAAACCTAGTGGGAAGTAGTGCTCAGCAAATGCNGAAAAAAAAAAAAAAAAAAAAGTCTGTCATATTCAAACTCAGGGTGGGATCCTTGGAAAAAAAACAATTAAATTTAAAAGTGATGAGACAATTAAGCCAATTTTTGTTTTCTATAACTTGCAACTGTACATGCAGGCTGGAGAGGGAAAGAGGAACACTGGAATAATGATGGAAGAAAGCAAAGTGACTGAAAATTTAACTACATGGAAATGATGTTCTTGATCTTGAAATGCCTCCAGTGCTGGCAATTGTGCAATTTAGAAAATTGGCTCCATTAAAGAAGCAGCTTCTTATGTTGAAAGCTGTGAGCTTTTGAATAGGGCAAGAGCCGGATGTAGCAGATATCAAAGGAGAGTCATAACAGTTGTAAGCATAAGATCCAGGACAGTAATATTATGCTGAAATGAGAGTTTCAGAGCTCATATGCACCTCCTAAATGGAGCTAGACTAGATGCAATTGGGGATTGAAGAAATCATTTGAATTTGTCACTAAAGAAGATAAAGAAAACTCACAGTGGATCACTAGTTAGATGTTCTTTGAGTCAGAATGAGGTGAACTCTTGGGTCCTTAGCACAATGTGCTTGAGAGAAGTAAATCCACTTCCCCACAGTACTCTAGGAGTTAGTACTGCTGATGTATATATTGTATCTATTTAAAACAAAAGAATTCCATTGCACCAAATAGTTTTACTATTTGTTTTCATTTGTAATCATAAGTTTGAAGTTATAATTTTTAATTAGGTAAATGGACTTTTTTTTCAGAATTCAATAATGTTTGGCTATATTCTATCTGAAATAATGATCTCATACTGTGATAATAATCATGAAAGAAAAAACCCTACATTTGAGAGATTCCTGTTATCTGGGAACAAGTTCCATCCAATGGATCCAAACTTAATTGCAATATATTTTGTTAATGATCTGGCCTAATTGACACTCAAAAATAAGGTATCTTTTGAATGCTGCCTTCCTTTAACAAAACATTTGTAGTCTGCTTTATTTGAAACACCTTTAAATGAATAATTTTATGCATAATAATGATTTTTCTGAATATTTAATCAAGACTTAGAGAAATGGATTGGCAGGAAATCACAAAAATTAGCAAAAGGAATGAACTGTTGGGTCATCAGGCGTTATTTTGCCCTTCATTTCCAGTCACAGAAGAGTGCAGATGGTTTTCCCTGCAGTATGGTTTTCAGAGCTTTGTCCATTCTTTAGATTTAAAGTATTTCATTTTGAAAGAATGGCTGAAAAAGGGGAGCATGCTGGAATCAAGTTTCCTTATCACTGCCACTAAATTAAAAGTCTCATCGCCACTGAAATCGATGCAATTGTTCCTTGTTTCTAATAACGTGAAAATTAGAGTGCAAATTCCAGGCAAAATCATCAGTGGTATGAATCATCCTTTTGTGGGGTCTATTTTCTTTGATGATGAAGAGAGACTCCAGTAACTACTTTCCTAATGTAGATTTACTGTTCTTATGTTAATTCACTTTATTTAATCTAATCATTCATACACATGCAGTGTTTAATACTTCAGTCACTCACACACTTGTAATTAATATGTTTCATCCAAACTGTACCAACAATTTGAGAGAAATAGTTGTAACGAGCAAGTTGTAAGCACTGCAGGAAGGAACAAAAGGTGATGAAGGTGACAGCAGCTGCTTCTGCTGATGCTCAGAATGCTTTTGCAATTGCAAGGACCCATAGAAAGGAGAAAATGACAGGAGTGGACACCAAATGGGGCACTGCCACTACCTAGTAATCTCACATTGAGTACTATGATTCCAAATATTTTTGTTTTTTCATGATCAATTTATGTTTTAGAAGTGTGCATTCTCTATTTTCTGCATCTTGCCATCTCAATTCTCTTTCTTCCTCTGTTTTTTTTTCCTTTTTTTTCNTTTTTTTTTTTTTTTAACCATGAAGGATGCTAAAAAGGTACTCACTTGACCCTAAAACATCAATGCACTGATATTGCAAACCATACTACTTCTGTTTCATCCACACTATCTTCCAGCCATGAGGAGAACACTGACACATTGAGGTAACTTTAAAACCAAGTATATTTCACCCAAAGTGAAACTGTCATGCAACTTTTATTGCAGTTTATTTTTTCCTTTGTTATTGTTCATTACCAAAACAAGCGTCCATGTAAGAAAGATATTTCTTTTCCTTTATCAGGCTGTACTTATCCCTGACTTATGAGTTTTGCCACAGACTGACTTTAGTAACATCGCTATGTTTTTTATATGGGGGATTGCAGGTGTCCTCAACCAATCATTACCAGTCCCTTAAAAGATCAGGAAGAATGGATCTTGTATAGATACATTACAAATTAAAAATACAAGGGAGAAACAGATCACAGGGAGGAAGACAAAAGTATCTTTTCACAAGGAGAATTCAAAGAGATCCATATACAGAAAGACATAAGGTGTGAGAAGTACCTAAACAGGCATGTAGTGTCATATCACTGAGATACAAGCTATCCTCAAAGGAGCTGGCAAATATGATAGAATATTTCTGAGGTATCTATGGTCTTCTGGAGATGCAGATGAACTTTAACAGCTATGGTGGGTGTTAAAAATACCAGTGAATGCCTTTGTATGTGAAAGTATATTGCTCTTCTTTAATATTTTTAATTAAATTTCCGTGTATTTATTAAGTTTAATAAACCCTGTCTTATGTCTCAAGTACTGCAAAATAAAAGCACTTACTAGATCACAATTTCAAGCTCTTAACATTTAGTTTCTACCTAATCCTTTGAATCTTTTATTCAAAACTACACCATGGTAATGATTAAAGTACATATGGGGGCCTGCATTCACCTTCATTTTTTTTGGAGATCACAGAACCACAGAATGTGTCAGGTTGGAAAGGACCCCAGTGGCTCATCTTGTCCCAGATCCCTGCTTCAATCCTGGCACAGGATTGTGTCCAGATGGTTCTGGAATATCTCCAGTGAGGGAGACTCCATGACATCTCTGGACACACTGTTTGCCACCATCTTTACAGTAAAGAATCTCTTCCTCATATTCAGGTAGAACTTCTGTGTACCAGTTTCTTCCCACTGCCTCTTCTCTGATGGATTAGCATCACTGAGCAGAGCCTGGTTGATCCTTTTGGACCTCCCCCCTTTAGGTATTCATACACATTGAAGACGTTCCATGCCAGTGGTCTTTTCTCAAGTCTGAACAGATTCAGCTCCCTCAGACTTTATTCATAAGAGAGATGATCCTCAAGAGAGTCCCTTAATCAATTTTGTAGCTCTCCATTGGACTCATTCCAGAAGCTCCTGAGGAGCCCAGATCCTGGACACGGCACTCCAGATGTGCATCACAGGGCTGAGCAGAGGGGCAGGATCCCTGCCCTGACCTGCTGGGAATGCTCCTTCCAATGTACCCCAAGATACCATTGGCCTTCTTGGCCACAAGAACAGAGTCACAAACCTTTTTGGCCACAAGACTTTTGGCTATGGACAGCCTGTTTTCCACCAGGACTCCCAGGTCCTTCTCCTCAGAGCTGCTCCAGCCTCTGCTAGAGCCTGGGGCTCTTCCTTTTCAGGTGTAGGACCTGTGTTTGCTCTGTTAAATTTCAACATTCTATTAATTTTCAACAATGTTAAATGAGGTAGACAAAAGGAGGAATCATTGTTAGTCCATGTTTTACATGGAAATTATATCATTAAAAAAAAAAAAAGAAAAAAAAAAAGAGAGAAGGAAAACAAGTGAACCAAAGAAGAAAAGAAAATACTACCAGAATGTTTTTCTTGTAAGCACGTGGGAGTTATTAAGACTCTGGATTCAGTCTTCACATTTTCTCCCCTCTGCAAATGCCAAACAGAGGAAGGATGAATCTCCCAAATGATGTATTTTGATTTGAGAGTAGATAAAAGATTGATACATATCACTCATCTGTAGTGTGGTTGGGACCAACTTCCCTAAGGAATCTTTATTTTTACCTCTTTTACTTTTTACCTTAATTCTGCATGACATTTTGAAAAGGCATCTCTTCAGTTTGATAGATGATTTTGTGGGCCAAGTGTCTTACCTCAGATCTGAACCTAAGCAATTGCTTTCCCTGGGGGGGGTGGGAAATAAAAAATATGTAAGTAGAGTTATTCTTTGCTCTCAACTGTCACTGCAAATATACCTCACTTTGCATGCAACCAGAAGACAATCAATGATCCTTGCATCAGCGTCAGGTCTGTTTCATAAATCAGACAGCAGGAGATGGTCCAAAAGTCAAATTCTGAATACTCTCCTGGGGTTCTAATAGGTTACCTTTGAATTGGAGCAAGCCCTCATGGGTCCCAGGCTGTTTGAACTCCATAACTGGGTCTTCCACATAAGTAGCTATCAAGCCAATGGGTCTTCTGGGTTTTTACTTAATATGCTTAGAGGTTTTGCTATTAGAATAAATGCTAGTTCTTTTTGTGAGTGGATTCCTCAGGCTTTCGGAGTGCAGCTTTAAGCACGCTGAATGCCACCAGCACTCATTATCCCACCTCCCACTCCCCAGTGGAATTCTTAAGTGACAAGGAGCTGGAAAAATACAGATGGCATAATTATATATTTTGCAGTTGATTAATCACCACAAAACATTAATCACATTTGGTATAACAATACATAATCAAATTCTTTATAGTAGAAATTAAGTTTCCTTCTGATACAGAGTGGGTTCCTTTAGGATCTTGACATGGCTGTTCAGCATCTGTTTTGCACCAATTCCACATCTGCATTTGATTTAATCAGCTTTAGGACTCTGCAAAAAAGGTGGCTTTAAGGTTTGTTTCATATTTCTAAGTGCACATGTTAATAATAGCAGAAGTGCAAATAGAGATATAGCTGCTGTGACAAGCTACTCTTTGTATGTTACACTTACTCATCTTTGCCTTCAATGGATCTTTTGTCTCTTTCAGTTACTTTGTTGAATAGAACAGAAAACTTCTAATGAAATAATTCAAGCTGGCAATATATTGATAGAAGAAAGACAGTCAAGATAGCACACCAAAAAATGGACTCCTGATAGCTTACCAGACAACTGTCAGCATCAAAGGCATGAGGAGTTGTTGCTGGCCTAGTGGTCAAGGTAGGATGCTGTAGCCAGTCACATCAGATATATTTACCACCCCACTGTGCTGTCTTTGACTCCCCGGTTTTCATGATCTTCTGCCAAGGAATAGCCTTTGGCATTGGTTCAAAACTATGACTCTGTGGCACAGGCCAACAGATCCTAAGTTGTCCCAGGATATGCCAAAACTGTTTTCAGCTCTGCAGATGTGGGTAATGGAGGCCAAGGATTTCACTTCCAAAAGTGTGCTTTACTAACCATGTTATGGAACAGCCAGAGGCCAGTGCTTGTACCATCACTGCTGCTAAATCTGGGTCACTGTGCAGTAAAGCAACATAAAATGTGTAAACCAGAGGCAGAACAATCAAGCAGAATTTAATTGCCACTTCTAAGGGATACTGTCTCCTAGATTATACAGGTAAATATAGCTAAAAGAGACTCTAGAATCCAGGAAGATAACTCCATAAGATTGTCTCACTATTTTACATTGTTTATATATATACATATATATATATGCTTTTCTGGTACATTAAATAATCTAGCTGCACCACACAGGCTAGAAAAAAACCTTACTCTTCAGGTAAGAGGCAATTAAGCTTATTTGGAATGTAGAAGCTCAAGCTCAGCTCAAACCCAGTCCAATGGAGGCTTTTGAGGATGCTTTCCCCCATTTCTACAGGAAGTATTCTGATCCACAAGTTATACTGGAAAGGAGATTTCTTCCTCTCTCAAAGACTCCCAAAATAAGCTTTCTACACAGTCACTGGACCATGTTTTTGAGACTCATAATTTCTTGTCTTGGTTTAGAAAGACAGGTATCTGCCAGGGAAACTGGGGTTCCTCTTAGAATAGAGAATGTAAACCCCTCACCCCCCGCCAATTTATAATTTTGCAATTAAGGGCTCTCAAGCAAAGATTTGGAATAGGAATAACAGTTCTTTACTAGGAATATCAATAATACAAATGTGGTAGAAAAACAAAACCACCCCACCAAACCAGCAAACAAACAAACAACAATTTTGGAAAGCCCTGACAAAGTCAGAGCTACAACCTGATGCCCTGTTGGTCAGTGTGTCGGAAGCAGTCCAAAAGTGAGTCCTCCTGGAGTGGCAGATGTGGTTCTCTTGAGGTAGAGATGATCCTGTAGCCAGAAGGGTCCAGAGGTGGTGAGAAGGGTCCAGTCTTCCTCCAGTAATCGGGTGAAACAAGAGGACATCCTGGTCCCAAGTCCCAGTTTTATCCAGGTAGGAATAGTTGGCTCCTCCCACTGGGTGGAGCATCTCTCAATAGGATGATGGAATGTGGGTATGTGTTGGGAAGGGGAAACAGCTTGGGGAGAAGAACAGCCTGGGGAGTCGTAATGGTCCATCATGGAGAAAGATAAGAACAATGCCCTACCTGGTATTAACCATTGGGCCATTATCAAAAGGCACCCACCCCCTCCCCCCAGAGTAAACAAGAGATAAAAAGGAAACAACCTCCCAGCTGTTTTCAGCAGATGAAAATGGAATATACTCTATAACCCAGGACATTTCTCTTCTAATTGTATGGGAAACCGTGGCAAATCCAAGGTTAGAAAAATACACCAAGATGAATGCCTTGGCTTGGATATGAAACCACTGACTTCCTCTAGAATTTTCACAATTGAGATACAAACCATCTCTGGGGAAAAACAAAAGTAAAAAAGTCAGCAGGAGATTTTTTTCCTTTTTTTTTTTCTGAATTGAGATGTAATTTATACTGAATAATGGTTAAATTCATCAGTTATACCATTTACTTAACTAAAAGCATTGTGCAAGTGGCATACTAAGAAAACATTGCAAGGGAAAATCAGTAAGAGGCTACATCTCATATTCAGTGTGTTCAGCTCTTGATTTCAATGCCTAAACACTGGATTCAGAATATGAATGCATAGTAAAAATATTCATATTTATAATGTTTTTCTGAGGGACAGCAAGAGAGCAAAACAGCACATATGTGTGTATAATAACCATTCGCTGCTTCATGAACATAAATTGTAAATTTATCATACAATTTACTAGGAGTGCTTAAAAAAGCAAACAAATAAAACAACCCCACCCCACTTTAAAATAAACTAGATCAACTGGGTTTTGAAACAAAGAACTCAGGCATGTTTTCTGAACACATAATTTGTCTGCTGGTGCTCAAAATTGGGATGTTACCGGCTTTTATGAAACACTTTTAGAGCTATGAAGAGTGGTTCAGTAGAATTAAGTGACTAATGTTCTGCCAGTACAAACCTCAAAAGGAGGTTGAAAAACACAGCAAGTGTCACTTCTGAAGCTAGAGATAGGGGAGCATTATGTTTTATTTTGCCCTTTAATATAAGCCCCAAAGCATTGCTTCACCAAAACGGGTCTGCTACCTGAACTGAGTCCAACTCAGTCTCTTAGCACAAATGCAGGGATGAAAAACCCATTCAGCATGTCACTGTAAAATTTCTGTGTTTATTGCTGGAATTAGCAGAGCACAGGGTCTTTACATCCACAGGTTTCAACTTCTATTTTTTTGCATACTTAGGAGACGTAGAGCCAGCTGTGTACTGTTTATTCATACTGGGAAACCGCTACTTGCCCAAAATCCCCACTGATAACAAGAGGGTTGCTTTAATTTGAAACATTAACAGTCATTGGACCACGTCTGAATCCTTAAGGAAGCAAAAGGGCTCTGTCATGATCAGTGGTAGATGGGAAAATTTCTTAGTTGTTTGGGAAAAGCTTTTGTTTTGACTGTTCATGCAAAATTCACTTGTCATTCCTAAGTGCTTTTGAGCCCTTGAATGTGAGAATTTTATGAGGTAATAATTTTTGCCAATAAATAAGGAGAATTTCAGGACCATGATTTAACCCTGGAAATATCCCATTGTCCCCAGGAAGCCTCTGCTGAACAGAAGCTGAAGATCTGGCTTGGGCTTGTATAGGCAAGGAATCATGATTCTGTGTTTCTTGAGGAATAACCATAAAATCTCACAGTGCCTTAAAAAAATGACACTCTGGAACATGTGCATATTTTCTCAAAGTCTTTTGAATCAATCAATGTAGTTTAGTGCAAGTCTTTTAGCATGTAATGTTGATCCTTGTTAAGGCGAATTTTCGTTTTTAGTGCACTTCATGCAAAGTAAATTTGACATTAACACTGTTGGATAATCTTTTCACCCTCAGTTTGAATATTTAAAGCAGGATTTAAAATATCTTAGTGGGAAGAATACTAGTCTGCCAGTAAGTGGAAAAGCTACAAAGCAATAGCTATTTCTCATCTCTGTTCTTACAGTCCAACACTTTTAGGGAAAAAAGCAGAATCTAGTCTGACATATTTGGCAGAAATGTTAGAAGCACACTTTTCTTATCAAATTGGACAGGCTAAGGATACTAACACCCATTAAATACCATTTCAATGGTCATAGGGTGATCACAATCATGAGAAAACCTTTTGCCACAAGAGAACTCTTTCAAATCTGCAAAGATTGTATAGCTGGAAAAGAGGTTTTATATCCCAATATATATTTAGTTAATATTTGTATTTCTGAACACGTATCTGCAGAGCTAAGAAATAACTGGATAACCTAGAGACAACAGAACCATCTGTAAACATATATGAGTAGGGAGAAGAACAATATATTGAAAAGGAAATATTTTAATTTAACCCATTAAATGGAGCTAGGGGAAAACAGACCTGAAATCCTGTACTGGGTTTGCTTGACCAGATTTTGGTAGTGGAGGGGTTGCAGGGGTGACTTCTCTGGGATGCTGCTGGTATCTTCCCCCATGTCCAGCAGAGTAAATGACAGCTGGGTACAGGATGGGCCCACCACTGGCCAAGACTAAGCCCATCAAGAATGATGGTAATGCCTCTGTGATAATTTATTAAGAAGGGAAAAAAAATAATATTAGCTGGTCATAGAAGAGTGGAGTGACAGTATATGAGAGGAGAAGCCCTGCAGAGAGCCAGGACAGTGCAGAAGGAGGGGCAGGAGCTGCTCCAGGCTCTGGAGCTCAGATTCCCCTGCAGCCCCTGGAGCAGCCCATGCTGAGGCAGCCGTGTCCCTGCAGCACAGGAAGGGCACAGGGAGGGCACGGGGGAGCAGAGATCCACCTGCAGCCCCTGGAGCAGCTGGAGTAGGGGGATGCCCAAAGGAGGCTGTGACCCCATGGGAAGCCTGTTCTGGAGTGGGATCCTGGCAAGACTTGCAGACCTAAGGAGAGAGGAGCCCAGGCTGCAGCAGGTTTTTGATAGGAGTTGTGACCCGTGGGGTCTGCACTGGAGCTGCCTGTTCCTGAAGGACTGAACCCTGTGAAAGAGTGACTGACATTGGAGCAAATCATGGAGAATTGCCTCACAAAAGAAGGACATCATGCTGAGCAGGGGAAGGATTTCAAATCCTCTCCCTGACCAGCAGCAGGAACAACATGTGATGAGTTGACCATAATTGCATTCCCATCTCCCTGTACCACTAACGGGAAAGAGGTAGAGCTTGGAAAGAAGGGAGACATTGGGGGAAATTGTTTTTAAGATTTACTTTACTTCTTATTATCCTGCTCTGCTTTTGTTGGTAATACACTCAGTTTGTTGGTAATAAGCTCAGTTAAACTCCCCAGGTTGAGTCAGTCTTGCCCACAATGGTGACTGATCCCTCCCTGTCCCTAATTCATTAACCTTGTGTTGTCTTTTCTCTCCCCTGTCCAGTTGCAGAGCTGAGGGAGAAGGTGGCTATGGTTGCTGCCTGGCACCCAGCCAAAGTCAGTCCCCTAAAGATGCCAACTGATTTGTGCACTCCTGGATTATCTTTATGATGTTGTGGGGCTGCCCAGATTTGCAGACCAAGTCATAACAGGCACCTGATTTTGGAAAAATACACAATGGTAATAGAAGGATGTCAGTAAGAAGCCTGCAGTGTATTTATACCCTCAGGAGCCCACTCCAGTGATATCTCTGACATAGTAATAGACTAATATAAAATCCTATGCTAATACTCTTACTCACAGCTCTCTCAGTTGTTTCACAAACTAAACTTCCCTAGACATTCACAAGAGTTGTACCCGAGCAAGGACCAAGCAAAGACAGACTCAGCAACTCAGGAATAAGTAATCTTTAGGAAGTACACTGATTAGCTATCTCTATTCTTGTTTAAACATATTCCTGCTACATTGTTGACTGAGAGGATTTGCATATGAGAGCAGAATGTGCTCCAGTGTTGAGGAAAGGGTGAGATGCTCACTGTGTATTTATGGAAAATAAACTGTTAAAGAGTGACAACCAGCTCTGAAACTTCAGGGGGTAGAAAGAGAAGAGAGAGAGGTAGAAAGAAAGAAAGATAAAAATCTAGCAGCTTTTGACAGGTAGGCATAAATCTTCCTGAAGGGTAGAATCACCTGAGGAAAGAGAGTGTGAGAGACCATTAAACCATAAGGGTTTTGCATGATTCGTGAGGAAAATGTGGAATTTTTTTAAAGCATAGACTGGCAACTCCAAATGTAGATTGAAGTTCATCACAAAAGCCCCTTGTGTCTGTATTTGGCTCAAAGGACTCATGTTAAGAATGTTGCGTTATAAGGTCAGCTCTTTATAAAAAACAGCCTTGCTTTCTGGGGTTACTGGGCAGATGTTCATGATGGACTGTTGGTGCAAACTTCAGTCAACCCAGCATTTTTAAGCAGTAGAATTTAAATGTCTTGCCTTATAAGAAACCAGGCTGGACAATCCTTACCATTGGTTTCGAGGCCAATCTTTTCACAGGTGCAGTGCCCCTGGACTGAGTGATGAATGACACTGGTTATAGTTCATCTGTGTTTGAAGAAGATAAACAGCTTGGTGCCAGCCAACTCTCTTTCCATAAAGTGAACAACACAGTAATGTATTGAAAGGAGAAAAGGGGTTTATTTATCCTCCATTCTTCTACCAATCTGTGCAATTCTTGACTTTGAGCCCACTATTTTTCCTTACATGGCTCATGGTATAAAGTAGGAACTGTTCTCTTCTGGCTTAAGAGTGTTTTTATTTTTTTCTGCTGTCATGAATTGCCGCAAAGATTAAAGGCTAGGACTAGGTGAAGTGGCTGTTAATTTCCCACTTTGCTGGCTTTCTCACTTTTCCATGTGCTTGTGGAGACAGCCACAAAGACAGTATTGAAATCCCTTATTCAGTATGTAAAACTTGTCAGAGGACACATATACCTTGTTTGTTCCTACCTTTCTTAAATTATATTCTTGAACAACATCTGAATGATACTATTTAACCTTTCTTCACAATGGTCACTTCCTCTGAAAATCCAAACCAAAAGAGTCCAGTCCTGCCCATAGTTTGTATTTCATGACCAATAATCAGACAGAGTGATCTTCACTATCTGGAAAAACAAATAAGACAAAGTCAATACAGAATGAACAGTTAAGAAACTACTTATCTGCAGGATTTTTCTTAGGTTTGTGGCACTTTCTAAGAAATGAGATCTATCGATAAACCAAAGATCAGATAATTCCCATTTTCTCTTGTGTTTTTGTGATATCAGACAAGATCATATCTGAAAATCAATAAGGAATTTCAGAAGATGCAATGCTTAGTAAGTTATTTCTTCCTTATTGCACAGTGTCTTTCGATATTTCCCACTATGACTAAGGGGAAAGTAGTGATTTCATCTGACACACAGACACACTGTCACTTGGTCTGCTCTGATCTGTTGATGACAATATGAACCAGTTATGCTAACTTCATAAAACAAAAAATAACACCATGCTGACCTTACATATGAGAGGAGTTTGCATGAACTGTTTAGAATTCAACCACTAAATAGCTCTACAGTTTTAGTTTTTTGCTTGTCTCTACCGGCACGGTTGCTGATGGGACAATAAAGACCATGTTCACTTTCTGTCCAAAAACAAAACCCTTAATGAAGAAAATAAATTAAACCAAAACCAAATCAAAACCAAAACCACAGAAAACCCCAAACAAAAAAACACATTGGAGAGAGAAAAAATAACAAAGGAAAAAATAGAAAACAAACAAACAAATCCCAAGAAAAAAACCAATCAACTAAAACAAAACAAAAATATACGCCCTAAATTTCCTCCAAATGTATTCATAAACTACAAAACTCAGATCAATGCTTTCCTAAAGTGATAAATGACAAAATGACCCCTTCTACCTCTCTCTATTTAAGGTAAATACAGTCCACCTCTAACAAAGAGATAAGTTCAAATGGAGAAATAAATTACTTGATCTACCTCAGGTAATTTTAGGTGCTTATGTCTTTTATGCTTAGTTCTCAGCTAATTTTAACATTTCTTTTATGATCTATTAAAAAACACCAACCAACCATACCAGCAAACAAAAACAACAACAAAACAGGAAAAAACCCACAAAAGTCAAAACCCCGCACACTTGAAGAAGATCAGTCTTGTTAGCTGACATATTTTAGATTTCTAGTCAAGAATAAGGTGCATTGCACCCTGAAAGTAACTATTTCTCTGTTTTACTTAAGAGAGTTGAAGGATCACTAGCTCAGGAGTAAGGTCCACGTTTAATTAGACAAAGTCTACTCTTAGTATTGGAAATAATGATAATGGTGGGATAAATGTGTCTCTTATGGCTGTCACCAGATGCCATAGCTTCAAGCAACTAGAGTTTTTATGTAATGTTTAGGGAGAGAGACATAAGAATGGGATCTTCAGATGTCAAAATCTGAGTGGTTTACTGAGAACCATGGACTCCAAAAGATTCACTTATCTATTGTAATGCAAATATCCAGCCCTCAGCTGAAGATTTCCTTCCTCTACCTTACACTGAAAACTATGATTTCTTTTTCTTAGATTTAGATCTACAGCAGGTCATGTCATGGTTTGTTTGTTTGGTTGATTCCTTTTCCTGTAAAGCAGCAACATGGTAAGGAATTGTAAGTATTTACTCTCTGCCTTAAGTGTTAAGCAGTTGTAGCACATCCTTTGAAAAATCTTTCTTTAAATACTCAGTGTTTAATTTATGACCCCAGAACTCTTACACTTCAGGAGGGAATCTCCACTATGAGATCAGATATTCTTGAGTGTATTTCTAGCTTGGTAAGAAAGAGCAGACAAAGGAGAGAGACATGGTGAAAGAGAGGTATAGAAATCAACAAACTAAAAAAGGAGGAAGCACTAAACACCGGGTCCCAATATATTAAATACTTCATTAACTCTCCCTTTTGTTATTGTAAAACATCTGATTATCTACTTCTGATCAGCCTTAATAGGAAAGATAATTACCACATATATCTGTAGAGAGAGCACACAGCCACAGGATGGGGGGGCCACTTCCAAGGCCGAAACAGGTCGCCCCCAAACAGCAATGTAACCACACGGGTAGGATGGAGGCAAAATATTGATGGTAACCTAAGGAAGAAGGACTTATTTTTAGTCTAGAATCTTGTTTTTAGGCTCTGTTGTCCCCTGGAATCTAATGTGTAAGGCTGATTCAGAAAGCACCATCTGAAAATGCTGAGCAGAGTGTCTCTACAGAGACACATGGGAGATGTTTATCCGGATTTCAGGTAACTAAATAAAATTGTCTAAATGGCTACCTTAAGGCATTTAAGATTGGGCTGGGACAGACTGATATGATGTAGAAGATATACGACATCTGTCTCTGTCTGGATTGGTGGCTGGAGGCACCTCAGTATGTTTCCTGGTTTCTGGAGTCTGGGCAAAGTCCTGAATCCTAAGTAAATAGCCATTGGACCACCTTATTTTGCATATATCTGCAGGTGAAAAATCAAGGTTTCAATGATTTTTATGTTTATAATGTCAGAGCAAGTATTACATAGGCATTCTGAGAATCAAAAAACATTTTGTAACATCAGAGCTGAAGAAAACTGCCTATTCTTATGAAAGAAGCTTTTCAAGGAATTGAAAACAGATCTTCCAAACTTCATTCTAGGGTGCCAAAAGCCTCACACTGGTTTTAGATATAAAATTATGAAACACGTATGTAAAAAGCAAAACATTGTTGATGCGTGAGCTGAAAGTTTTAAAAGGCTTTCTTTCATTCTGCCTGAGTCACTGTAAAGTACCCTGGCTCATTTTTCTTTCTGGGAAGTAAATCTGAACTCATCAGCCATTGTTTCAAAGCAAAAAGTTTTAAATCAAAAGAGAGAAGAATGAAGAATTAAAAAAATAAAAAATCAAGTTCAGCAAACTTTTGTAGTGCAAGAGAAGAGCCACTAAGCATGCAGTCGTGTATTCCCAGAGTAAATGACGTGCTTTTTGCTCTGGTGAGCGATCCATATTTTAAATGTCCCCATATACCATTATCATGCATAAAAACCTGTCACTATTATTCATGTCTTTTTCCCAATATCCATATTTTGACATTACCACTGAAAAGATCCAGTGTGCTCAGTGGCTTCTTAAAAATAAATAATTGAAAGCTACTGTAAATTATATTAAGCCTCGACATGGCTGACCCTCTCTTCCTTCAGTCCGTTGCTATCTCTTTAAATATATTCACTCATAAATTATATTGTAATTTGGAGGTGCTGAAGTCTAAAGTTTTTTGACTCAAATGTAAGTTCCTTCCCAATGCATAATTCATTTTCACTTTGTTCTTGGTGCTGTGTGTGCAATCGCATTTTTGGCAGCCAAATGCAGGCTGAAATCAACAACTCTGTAAATGGTGAGAATGAAATCAGAATGGACGGCTTGGCAGAAGAAATATTAAGCATGTCACAATGTTTCGTACTCTATCTTGTGAAATGGAGACAAAAACCTCAAACAACTCTTGAGTTTAAAAGGAATGACATTTAAAGTCTGAAAGTCTGAAAATTATCCACTACTGATGTCATGCTGTTGTTGCATTTAATTACTTTTCACATCACATAAGCTGATGGCTTCTGAATGTTTTTTGCCATGAGATTTTTTGATGGAGAACATACTCTCCCATTTTCCATTTTTTTAAACTGGAATAAGTCAGTCCATCTCTGTGGACACGGATGAGGGATACCAGATGAGGCTTATCTAAAAAAATGTGTCACTGACTTCAGAATACTGACCTTCTTTTCTGAAATAGGGGCCTTGCAAAAGCCTTGAAACTCCCATTAAACTAACATGTTATTGGGTCAAAATTTCAACTGCTTTAATGGAAAGTAGCTTTTCAACCTTATGTTGACTAGTAGTCATACCTTTGTCTTTATCTTTTCAACATGAATAAGTAATACTGGAAACAGACTCATTCAAAAAATAACATCCTCCAGTATTATGGTTTTCTGAACACAGTTATATCTGCAAGACAGCAAAGTAGACAGAAGTGCAGCTGCAATGTGATGGATCAATGACAGAAACGTCATATTTATAAGCATTCATGAAGATTTCACATGATCAAGCATAAAGACAACAAGATTTTTTCTTTATGAGACCACACAACATCTTCAAGACTTCAAGTGAGGTGAAGAGGAAGTTACAAAAATTCATAACAACTCAGGAAAGTGAGGAGCGTAGAAGGACCAACTTGCAATATAATAGGTGACACATGATGACCCAGGAACACTTACATGAAACTGGTGAAAATTAGACAGGGTGGTTAGGGGTGAGCTTTTATATGGATTAAAGATGGAAAAGAAAATAGGGTTCAAAAAGGCAGTTGAGACATACAAACACCTCTCCTCACCAAAGTTTACTTAAGGACTTGTCATTCACCTAAATAAAGTCATTATGTTATAAATAGACACCTCTGTAGCATTAAAAGTGCCTAAATCTAGTTATGGAGGCTGACGGTCTGTGATGACTACCATGACGGCCCACCTGGACAACATGACTGCTCTTTTCTTGTTTCTTCTCTTCTGGCTCGCCACTCCCCATCTGCTTCAGTTCTCTGTTGGATGTTCAGCATCTGAAACATGGCACAACTGAGACCCTCAAGCACTGCTTCATTCCTTCAGCGACCAATGTCTTCCTGACATCTCCCTCTGTCCCTGACTGGCCTTATTTCATCACAGCTTTAATCAGGAGGGTAAATGAGCCAGCAAAGCTCAAGATCACAGTTTCAATGTCGTGAGTGATGCACTTTTGCTTTTTAACCTTTTTAACCTTTCCTCAATTCCAGCTTAAGATCTGTGCTTTTCCCTCCTGATTTCTCACTATCCATCTGTCCCAGCATCACACCTTGTGTTCATTGTTATAGCAGTGAGACAAGCGTTGCTTGTATGATAACACCTCCCATCCCAGTCTGCCTCTGTGTTTTTTTCATGTTGTTCTGCAGGACTAGAACAGCTGTCCTGAGGTAATATGCCAAGCCCCTTAACCTTGCATTATTCAAATCTCTCTCTAGGGAAGGAGGAAAGACTGTGAGCATCATCCACTTATGGGAATCTTTTGTTAGTGTATATGGCGTTCTCTCAGACCCACTCTTCTTGCCAGAGAGAAAAAGCCTATTACATTTAGCACATTCTTCTCAAAAGACTGAGATGCTCAACCTGGCTCATTAAAACAGCAAATGTGAAGACAAAAAATATAGTTCAAATGACACATTTAACGTTTTTAAACCTCTTACATGCACACCAAAAAAGGAAAAAAAAGAAAAAAAAAAGAAAAATCAAAGTGAATTACAAGGAAGAAAAGGAAAATGTCTGAAATAGAATCTACATCCGTAGATTTTGACAGCTGCAATATTATAGGCTGAATTAATGTTCCATAAATATACGCTGGGCATTTCCATTATAGTAATGCCAGCTCTCATTGTCAGTTAACAGGTGCCTGTATAGTAAACCACATCTGACTTCTGAGCTGTACCTTGAATTGTATTTTCTGATATCAAATGAAATTATGATGGCATAAAAGCAGTCTTTAATTGTTCTACTGAAATGCTACGCTAAAAAAATCCCTCCCTCGAAAAATAAAAGAAAAAAAGAACAATACCTAACAACAAAAACCCAACTAACAATAAAAAAAACCGAACAGGAAATGCAAGGGAAAATCTTGCAATTTTGTAATAGTCATCATACCACATATGTCTTAAAGTGGGGTGAATTGATATGTAATTATCAATTGCATTACTCACATCAACAAATACATAAAAGAGAAACCTATTAGCCATTTTAGTTATTTTCTGAGCTATCTGTAAGGCAAACCATAAATGAAAATCACTAGGTAAACACCAGGGTTTATTCCAGATACTGAATTGCAGCTAAGAATGATGGCTATAGAGCTGATTAGAAGAGCACCTCCAACATCTAAAAAGAAAAGATGTAAAAATGAAAGAATTTCTGAATTAAAGTGGCATGGAATCATTGACTACACACAGCAGGATGAACGTGGGATACCCTTTTTTATCAAATTAATTTGTTTTTTTCCCCCAACCAAATAAAAATAGATAAAACTGAGGTTCTGTTTTATGCCACTTTTTTCTTTTTTCTTTTTTTTTTTCTTTTTTTTTTTCCTGCCTCACATTTTTAATTTATTTATTAAATTAGTGACATGGAGGTTGTCTGGACACATGGTACAGGGGAACTTTAGCATTAGCCTAACCCTTAGGGAAGTGTTTGAAAATCTCTGTGTATCCAGCAAGCAGCAACATAACAGATGGGTGAGTTGGTCACAATAGCAAAGACTTTTCCATGCATTACCACATCACAGGAAGCTTCTGAGAGAAAGACTCAACTTCACACACCCTTAACTTCAAGCAAAAGATGAATAGAATTTTTTGCAGTCTTGCATTGCCTAAGAAGCCACTCAGAATGAAATGTCACAGTTCTCCTTAACACAAAAGTAAACGCGGGATATAATTGTTTGTCATCTTTTATTTAAGTTGTGGTTCTATTCAAATTTCAGGCATGCTTAATTTGACCACAGCCAACTGTCTAAACAAGCAAGCCTCAGTACTCCTACTGCATCAACAACCAGCTTAATAATATCAGCATATATTTTAACATGAATTTTCTCTGCCTTCCTGAAAATGCAGTTTCCTCTGCTCACTGCCATAGGCTGGTTACACATAGTGGAGCTTAGTTTCAGATAGACTGAATATAATGAGAAAAAAATAGCATCAGACACAACAATATTGGCAGCAGAAATCTCTGAGAGAGGTTGTCTTATCACAATTCCTGCCTCCGCCTTTCATTTGTGGTAAACTTGGAGTAAATAAAAACAAACAAAAAAAAAACCTCAGTTGTGGACTAGACCTGTTAGAAACTGCTATTTTTATTACACCAATCTGTAGTGGTTTTACCAGCTTTCTATATGCATCTGCTTGTTTTATACTGCTTCACAATGGTTTTTCCCATGTACCCCAAGTTTTATCCTACGGTTTTTCCCAGTTATTGTTATTAATCAATCACCATTTATGTGACACCTGGTCCTGTCCGTCACTTTGGGGCCTCACCCAGATGTCTAGAAAATTCTGGTGAGGACTCCAAATGATTGGCAGGATCTAGGTTCCCTTTTCCCCTTTGCTCCTTGATTTGTTCTATGGCTTGTCATTTAGGTTCGGGGTCACTCCCTTCCCATTCTGGATTGGCTCCAAGCTGTATCCTCTCCACTTCCCTACCCCCATATTTAAGGTGAAAACCAGTGAGTTCAGGGGGCTTTGGTGGGCTGACCCTTGGGTGGAAGGAAGTTATGTGAATTTAGTAAAACACAGTTGAAGTTCCCCATTTTTGTTCCATCCTTTTATTTCTCTCATTGCTCATGCTTCTGCCAAGGCAAAGACCCACTGGATCAGAACCGTATTCCAGAATACAGGACCATACCTTTTTTGCAATGTCAGTGCCAGAGCTGGCCAGGAAGCGCGGGTGAAAGCCCCGAAGAGAGGCACTGCACCATCGCACAAATCTTCTGGCAAAAATGGTATGACATTCTAGGGGTTCCTAGCTTTAAGGCTGAATCTAACTTTTTCTGCTTGGACAAGCTCAGCTGTAGTGATTTACAACCATACAGGAAATTCCATAGTGAGGCAGGGAACAGACACAGGATGTTTGGAGACTGCAATCATCCAGTTTATCCATAAAAGCAGCTACATTTTGTTGTATTACTATAACAGCCCAAGGAATGTGCTGTTACCAAAATTCAAATTAGCAAAATACAATGTTAGTAGTTTTTATATATGTGTGAAGCTAAATAAAGATCTTCTCAGCCTGGTCTACTTTTGTTTCTTTCTTGTTTTAGTTCTTTGTGTTTGTGACTCTTACCTGCCTCAAAAATACCTCTGCTTCCAAAGTAATTACACCATTTTTACTTCTATAGGCACTGGTTAATTGTTCATGTGGTCTTCAGAGTTAAGCAGAATGCATCATTTATTTGATTCCTTTCTAATTAGTTGACGTTGCTTTGATGTGTAGGTGCCAATACCAGTTCTGCTTATTCAGTAAACCTTGACAGTGAAACAGACAACCCTGAACAGAACTGTTGTCAAATAATGTTACCTCAGTTTCTCTTTTATTTGCCTGAATGGAAAGCTATTCACAACTACACTGAACTGCAGAAATGAGAAACCCCAGGTACAAATATGGTGTGGCACTCACAAAATGACCTCAGGAAGGCAGACATGGCCAAGATTTGAGTCTATTGGTGTTAAATCCAAAGTTTTGATTGTTAAGCAGTAACATCCTTGACACATCACCAGAGCTTTTGTTTCTTGCAAGGGTCTCTCAGAAAGTGGAAAGTTGATGAATATGCCAAAATATTAACACTATGAAAATGGCCTGCTTTGTGAGAGTTTGAGTATTCTCTCCCTCCCGAAGGGCCAATATACTTCCTAAATGCTCTTTTCCACCATATTTTTCAGAATCACTCTTTTGTTCCCAAGCATGAAAATAATGTATATGTAAGGATTACACCAACCTCCTGTATGTTAAAATGTCTTAGCTTATGCTCATTAGTTTAGCCCTCCCTAAAGATATGCATTATTTGCACTATCTATTCTTCCTAAATTCAACTTTTCTCTGTGCCAGAAATTTTAAAATGCATTACATTCCTCTGGTCCTTCTTAGGCAAGTATGGGGCTTTACTGCATCAAACACTGAATTTACTGATATGAAAAGTTAGTGCAATATTGGTCCTGAAATGTAGGTGGTATTGTTATCTTTTCATAGCTACATATACACCTCTCTTGAGGAGATTTCTTTTAGCTTCAGTCTTGGAGACAGTGCTTTTGAGTCAATATTATGCTGTGATAATTCTTCAAAACTTTATTTCTTTATATTAGCACCACTGGACAATATCCTTCTTTGAGTGAAACACCATCATTTACCAGTAGCTTATATTCATACTAGTCCCTGTAGCACAATTCAGAAACACATTTTCTATTTACATTTGTCTCTCCCAGCTCTCATTTCACTTCCCAGAGATTTTCTCCCCATGCTGTAATAGGCCTGAATTTTGATGAGGCCAAAACACAAAGCAGCCATCACAAATGACTTATTTAGATGCACAACTTTTAGCATACTGCTGATTCTGTTGCTACATCAGTCAAGTTTCCTGACTACTCTTCGTGAGATGTAACAGCTCCAGAAGGATTTGGAGAAACACTACAATAGCCTCAGAGTTGCATTTGTTCTCGCTTTTGCTGTTGCCCAGCCCTGATTAGAAGAAATGTTCCCGTTAGCTAATTACTTTCTCAGTGGTGACAGATGGCCGAAGGGTGCATATGAGGGAAAAACAGAGAGGAAAAGGGTTAATGTTGCAGATCACCTCATTCCCCTTTTATTTAGGCTCCTCTAAAACTGTTGATTTAATGGACTGATCTCGGATTGGGGCTGGAGCACTGACTGGAGAATCAGGCCCACGAGGTTTGGTGACCTCCGGGTGAAAGCACTGCAGGTGTGTGCCTAACAAGGTGCTAATTGGGTACCAGAGTGAGGATGAAAGCAGTTACAAGCAGTTGGTCAAGAGGCAGCAATGTACCCCAAAGAGCTGCAAGTGCCAGGCTTTGAGGCTGGGAGGAGAGGTGAGCTCTGCTCCTGGCTGCTTTACTGCCGGATCCTGGCTGAGACTGTTTTCATCGGGAGGAGCTGGCAGTGCTCTCCTGTGCCTCTCATGCAAACTGCTGAACCTGAGAGAAAAGTCAGACATTTAATTAACGGGCGAGGATGTGGCTCAATGGATTATATTTTCATGGGAGCACAGATACAAGGAGAAAATCCTTCAGAGAGAGGCTACAGATTCTGCATCTACTTTTCTCATGAAATCTTGAGAAAGTTGTGATGCCTTCATTTCTCTGTCTTTTCCACTATCCCATTTTTGTTTTCTTTTCTTTTGTTGTTTTGTATTACACTGTCAGCTCAATGAAGTCTGCTCCCCCTTACTCCTTGCTCTCAGTACACAAGATACCCACCTGCTAACACAACTTCACTATGCTCAGGAGTCCCTTACCTCTGAAATCAGCAGAGAAAAGAGAAAATAAAGATTGTAGGCAAAAATGCACATGCTCAAGGGTGAAAGTAGTGCTGTCATCAGTAAGGCAGCAGCAAGAACTTTGACCATGTTTTTGTACTCCACCTTATACAAATCCTTGATTTTGTTTCCCTGGCCATTTTCTTGGTTTCAAAACAGTATTTTTTGCAAGGAAAGAAAAAAGGTACCGGCCTTCAAATGTATTGGTCAGCACTTCCATGAGAAGCCTGCCTGATATAGGATTTTCATTTAGAGCTTGATGAAAGATGCACATGCCTCCTTCAACATGCAAATTTCTCTTCCTTTCCAGGTGGCTGCTCACTGTGTTTATTTTTGCTTTATTGCAGTATTGACAGCTTTGTCATCTACAAATCTTTACCTGTTAAGTAACTGGGAGTAAGGGGGGAAAAAATAAATGGCTGTTGTACTAGTGTCAGTGCTTGTGGAATGTTCCTTTGTTGAGTTTTGTTGTTGGGTTTTTCATGTCTTTTAATTTTAAACAGCCATCAGCTGTACTTTAAATTGCTGCTGAGATGAATGGAAGCTATTAAGAGGTATTCCTGAAGCTTGTTTTCTGATCAGATCAGACTGGATTGTACTAATAAAAGTGACTATTGTGAGCAGAAATGCTTGTGACTAAATTATCAGTTCTGTTATTGAGAAGTGATTAAATCGCCGAAGGAAAAAAATATAAATAACACCTAGTTTACTAAGATTTACATTAAGGGCCACTCCTCCCCACCCCCTCCCCCACCCCAAGCAATCTTAGTTGCTTTTCTGTTTAGTTNATATTTATTATTTATTTATTTAAGGTCAGACATATTGTTTTTTCTATTACATACACTTGTGTTGAACTGGGACTATATTGCGAGGAACACTGACATCAGTTTCTTCCATTTAATTGGTGAGGAAAGTGTTGAATAAGAAGGGAAGCTGTAACTAGAAGTAATTGTAAAGTATTGGTTGACATAAAAGTCATGTTTAACCTAGGCTGAAGAAAAAAAAAAATAGCGGTGTAAAAATATCACCTTCTACAATTGACATATTTTTACATAAATGGAAAATTTTCTTCCTTTTTTAAACATAATATTTGCATTTTAACATGAAAACAGAACAAGTGACGATTTATGCAGAGTTCTGGTATCTTTAAAAAGAATCTCAGTTACCTTTATTGGTAGTTTTGCTAGAAGGTAGGACTTGGGATAATATGCTTAGCACAATTGACTTTAGGGAAAGCCTACACTATTCCCCTCCTTCAGTTCAAAAAGACAATATTCCAAAGAAATAGACCATAATGTATATTCTTCTTGATTTAGACTGTGTATTGGCACTTAACTTCCACTGAGTTATTAAATCATTTTGACTCTATCACAAGCTTAAGTGCTTTGCTGATTTGAGGTCTTAGTGAGGCCCCTGCAATGGTTCCTGGTTGGTCTCTGGTGGTGGTTTTGCCTCATGCTTTAGAGTGGGGGAATAGGTGGCTTCAAATCCTATTCTCTTTTTCACTGATATTTTCAACTTGAGCACATACCTCTCCAGTTCAGGCTTGTTTGCTTGATTACAGCGCTGAACACATGATGACACTCTGCCAATAATGCTTCTTAATTGGCATATATACTAATAAGTACATATCATAATACTGATAAGCGAGAGAGACAACATTAAAATAATAGTTAATGTGCACAGTGCAACAATGCTAATGGGTTAAATTATTTTCTTGCCTTTACTGTGCAGCTGAGAAAAAAAGCAAATCTTTATTTCTCGTAGTTCAATTGTTATTTGCTTGTGTTAAACACAAGGCACTTGCTAGTAAAAACAAACAAACAACAAAAACTCCAAATCCAAAAATCTCCTACCTTAACTAAAGATGAAATACTTCCCTCTAATTAACAAAATTTACAGATAAAGTCCCGTCTCCTATAGTAACAGGTATCAGCTCTAAAGGCCTTCATTTTTATTCCCAAGGGGACAAATGAGCATTGTGGTGCACAGTGAAGGAGGTGGAATTCATGTACCACAGGAATGGCTTGAGGATCTCACTGTGAAACTTTGTTGTCCTGTTTCTGTTTAACCATGATGTCTGCATATGAGACAAACCCTCTTGTCCCTGAATGTTCACATTTAGAGGAAAGTTGTCTCTAATAACAGGGTCATAATACATTTAAAATTTGATGGAGTAAAACCTGCAACTTTTATTTGACTCAGTCAGCAACTGCAAATTCAGGACCCCAAGACCATAAGGATTTGATTTTAAAAGTGAAATTATGCACATCTGAGTTTCCAAATGGTTTCAGTCCTCAAACAGTAAGATTCCAAACAAAGCTGTGAAAAAATAACCAAACCACCCCCCAACAAACAAACAACAGCAAAAAAACCCACCAAAACAAACAAACAAAGAAACTGCCTTTAATCAAGCAAGCAAGAAATAATTTTAGTGTATTATTTAATTAATTTGTGTAATAAATTAATGTAGAATTTTGTTTGATGATATAAAACTTTTGACTTCAAGAATCCTTTATTCTTGAAACTCCACTGTGCTCAAAATATAAAATATATGTAACATATGTATAGTGCCCTTAGATATTTTATTTATATAGACAAATAGGTACATAAGCACATGTACATAACATCTGAATTTTGCAGGCAGGAACAAGAAGGAAAAAGAAAAGTGCTTTCTTTTGGCAATGTTTAGTTCCAGAATGAAGTATTTCAGTATTAGAAATTACGTGCAATCACTGGTATTACAGTTCTTTATCTCCCTGTAACATTCAGTATTATAGTTTTTTTATTAACCTGAGGCACTAAGATGGAAAAAATGGGAAGGGAGAGGGAGTAGATTCGCCTCTCATGTTTCCAGAAATTGCCTCCTATTTTTCTCCAAATGGAAGCCCAGTAAGTGTGACACTTCATAGGCAGCTGTTCTGAAGAGGATCAGGATATTACTACATCCTCTCAGGCTAGTGGGCACCTAGCAAGCATTTGCAGAGCTCAGTAGGAAAACTGGAGTACTGGGAAATCACATTTGAATATCCTTTCATTTCTCTCCTGAATATGTGGATAATGGGTATTGGTACTTCATGGCATATGTCCATTGAGGTCAGGAAGTGTGTACACCCATAAGTACCACCACAGCAGTCCTCAAATTTATTTTTGTGTGAATTATTCCTTATGGCTACGAATCTCAAGAGGTCAGGGACAAGAAATGGATTGTGAACCTTTAGCAGATCTAACTGCTTCTAGTGGATATGAGCCCTGATCTCTGAATATACTCAGTTCTGAGATTTCATTTCAGATCCTTCTGTACACCCATCATCCCACCATTGCAGTGGGACTAAAATGGGATAATGACTCCATTCCAGGGCATTAATGGGCAGAACATGTTTGCAATGTGTTTAGCTGCCATCAATATTAATGCACTCATTTGAGGGGCAATAAATTGATAGAGTGTGGCCTTATAATGCATAAAAATTGCATCAGCTTCAGAGCCGTAATGGAAAATTCCACCATGAGTTGAAGTAATTGGGGAAGGGACTTTTCTTAGAGTCATTTTATTTGGCACTTTGAATATTCAGACCTTGACAAGATCAGTCGTGTTGTCTGCCTTTAGAATCTCAGTGGGACAAAAACAAAAGGTTGCTATGATACAATAAAAAATAGTAAGCAAATAAACTCTCTTTGTTGTTTTGGAGAAAGATTATGAGAAGTAGTTGCCTTCCGTAATGAATGAGTTAGAAATGAATAAAGCTATATTTACCTCCAGCTTTATTAGTCTGAAAAAATGACTTAATAATGCTCTAAAAGAGAGCAAATATTGCATTAAGAAAGTTATATATCTATTTAAACACCTATGTCTGCCTCTCACCCACAGCCAGAAGATGTCCGAACATCTTCGTGACTGGTCCCTTAGTCTGTATCTGTATGTATCTGTAAATTAAATGTAACATTTCTGTGCTCTGAATGTGAATGTCTATTTTGTTGGTACAAGTACTCCTGGCCTGGGTTCGGACTTGACCAACTGATAAACTCCCAAATAATCCCTGTTCATCCCTGATCATTATCATGCATTATAGGCCCAACAGGCAGCTGGAAGGTGTCCATCCTTTTCATAAGACTAGACTGATAGCTGGAAGGTGAGTCATTTAGTGTTGCTCTTTTGCTTCTATGACTGAACAGTCCCAGGGATTTATTTAATTTACAGCTAAAAACTGAGCCATCAAAAACTTCTCTGACAGTCATTTAAGAGACTATAAAAACTCTGCTCTATTATTTAATTAAGCCAGAAAGCATATATATGCTGTAGCAGGATGGCAATGCTATTAAAAAAAAAAAAAGAAAAAGAAGAGATGTATGGAGATTAACACACCAAATCATGTTCAAATGTACGTGTAAAATAGGCAGAAGAATGATTCACTTTCATCTACGGTAGCACATGTCACTTGGCAGTGATGACACCTATTCCAGACTCTTGGAGAGGGTATAAGTTGTGGCAAATGTCTTGGTAAGACAAGAAAGGCTTGATATATACCACAGAGGACTCACCAAACCAATGTACTCCAAGTGGATTCAATATCTAAATTAATGCACAGCCAATACCAGGCATGGACATCTGTAAAGAATAGATGTTATAAGGCAGGGAGCTGGGAAAACTCACACAAAACTCAAGTAGTACCATGGATTCTCCTATTTAGGCCAATTTAAGAATGATTGACAGATATGGTCATAACCCAGACTGAAAAATGCAAATAATAAATATCCTAGATACACACACACACATACACCCACACACATACACAGAGAAGTAAAAATACAAGAGCTGAGAACTGATCCAGCAAACCAGCCTGAAAGAGAGGGGATGTGACACTCACTGCCTGCTGAAATAGAGATGTAGAGAGCTGGATGACAACAGCATTCTGAAAAACACTGTAGCCCATGGCTCCTCATTATCTTCATATCTGTGAGTCTACATCCTGACCTGGGGGGGATGCCTTAGGGTACATATCCTGAGGTGAGAAATATCCAGCAAAGACTGAGCAGGAAATATTGCACAAAGCCAGCATGGAGAGACACTTGGCAATTCCAGGAAGTGAGCAGCTTTTCATTTCTCTTTTCCCCTTGGGTCTCTTCTGAAGGCCATAGTCATGAAAATACAGAGTTTCTTTCAGTTTGGGACAGGCAACAAGTAAGTCTTGAAAAGCTGCAGGCATGATGAAGATGATGATGAGGGTAATGATGGAAGAATGGATCATGTGATGTGATGAAGGGATAAGGAAAATGTGAATTATCTGTAAGTTGTGAAAGACAAAGCCTGAGAAAAAAGTTAGCAAAAAGTGTGGAGGTTTTCTGAAGCATCCAAGAGATGAGTGTCCCTTCTACATAACTGGTCTGAGAGCTGACATCACTGTCACTGGAATTTCCACTCCGTGAATTTATCACACCAAGAGGGATTTTATATTGCCTTCATTAGTGATCTCACTAATACCAAACTTTGCATTTTATTAATCCTTGGTCGCCATGGTCTTGACTTGGGATCTTGATGCATTTGGCATTTTTAGAGAAAGAGCAGAACCTGCTTGAAACTGGAATCTGGGTTCATGTGCCCGTCTTTCACTCTTTTAAAATCCCAGGCCCCAGCAGTGATGATCCGCAGAGGTCTCAGCCCCACTCTGGTCTTCATGGAACCTCCTGCCTCCCTGATTTCAGTTCTCTAGGGCACCCCATCGTGCTTCCAGTGGGAAAAAGCTGCTTTCTGCATTCTGGGATCTAATCACACTCAGGAAGGAGGGATGAAAAAACAACAAAATCACCATCAGGGAGGCTTTTCAAACCCCAGAAGACTATGGATTCTTTTCTCTTTTCTTTCTCCTACTCTTTTCTCATTTATATTTAGACAAATGACATATAGTAATTAGGTTTCTGACTCTGCCAAAACTTCAAATAGGACACTTTAAAAATAGCCTTTTAAACTACTTTTTTTTTTTTTTTTATGCAACGAACAATAGAAACAGTCTGCTTTTTTAACACTTTTTTAACAACAGTCATTTGGAAATGCAGGGCAGAATGCTGACAAATTTGACTAGCACAGAGAGTTTTGAAGCCTATTGTGGCACTTTCTGTCTTTTTTACTTCATCCCCCTCCACTTCTCCCTTTTGCCTCTTTCATTCACCATTGACAATGTATGCATTCATAATTGAAGAAATTCTTTTCTTAATGACTTCCAGTTGTACGAGTTGTTGCTCTTGTCGGTGGTGTGGCTGCTGTTTCTGCAAACTAAACACATTTGACTGCTAATTTCCCATTGAAAGACGTTGGAAGGTTCCTGAAATTAATGGTGTAAGACAAGTTTACAAACTGGTAGGCTCTGATGTGAAAATTAGTGTGTCTCCTCTGCAGAAGCTAAGTGCAGGAATTTGGCATAGCAGTGAGCAGCCTGAATACTCATAAAGCTCCATCAGCAAGGAAGAAAAAAAAAAAAAAAGATTTCCCATATTTCAGAGACTTGGAAACAGCAAGAAATAGACAAAAAATATTAGAGTAGGTAAGCATGAAGAAAGCAAAAGTAGACTTCTTAACAAGAGTAATTTGGAGTTTCTTTCATGCTGAAAACTCTTACTCTGAGAAATCAATGACTTTATTTGGGACCTGCTGTTGGTATTTTGCTTCAGTGTAGTATGTGTTAAGTTATGAGTAATATTTGTGGGAAATTGAGAAGATTTTTAAGCCAGGATGTTACAGCACACAACTTTAGTTACTGATGAAGCAGAAATAACAGAAGAAAAAAAATCATAAACACATGGATATTGAAAATTGTCTTCCATTCATGCAAATGGGTATTCATTCAGTTAAAGCTAGTGAAATATTCTACCAGAGTAAGACAAGGTGATAGAAGCACAATTTTACCTACTTCTTTGAAGAAAGAAGAGAATATTCCTGGTTGACTGTTTGCTCAGGGACACTCATTTCACATATGCAGGCAGCCATTGCAGTTTTTACCTAAAAGATCTCTGTCCTTAAACACAGTGTGTCGCATGAAGCAATCAAACTCCTTAACCATGTCTAGGTTCTGCTATTTCTTCCTAGAAATCATTGTAAATATTTCCTTGAGGTTTGAAAAAACTAGCTATTCTGGTATAGTAGGTTTTTTTTGGGTTCTTTGTACTATCAAGATCCTCGATTAAATGATTCAAAATACAATCTATTTGATTTTTTATACAACAAAATAAACACATATTACCTGAGAGAATTATTTTTTTTTAATTAGGCTATTTCTGATATCTCCTGTTGTAGACTTTGTTATCTCATTAATGGCGGACCTAAATGGATTTTCAAAATTATGCGGTTTTTGCTTAGATAAAACACTGTTAAAATAAAAATAATTTATTTAGACAAATTTTTACCTACATTAAGGAAATTGGAATGTGTTCTTACTGTTGTGAATGATCCCAAGACTATAAAAATGCCAGGAAAAAATTACGACAAGTATTGCATGTCATCAAAAAATTAAGTGGCAATTAAATTTTCACCATTCTATCCTTCTTCTGGGTGACTTGCCCAATATTTCCCACAAGTTATAGACTACACTTACTTCCCAAACACAAATGACCAAAATTTTATATTATACATTTGTATGTTGAATCCATGTAAAGCCAACAAAGAAGAATAAACCAAAACAAAATCCACGAAGATTTGTCCAACTGCCCCTCCGATGTATTCACTTTGGAAATAGAATCTGGGAAGCTGTTTTTTGACTGCTCAGAGCAACTTTTAAGTAAATGATCTTGGGACTGATTAATTCTACATCCTGTTAAAAATGTAAAGTAAGCATAAGCAGAAGTAGAGTGTTAATAGCTATGCTGTAATGACATCAGGAAACAAGGGAAGAACTCAGGCTGTTTGGGAAAGCACCATGAGAGCTCTTACAACAACGGATGATCAGTACTGCTGTACGTGGATTTCTCTTAAAGGGACTAGTAACCTCTACTGTTTTTCAGTACATGTGTTTTCTTGTGAAGATGTAAGTATTTTCACATGTCACTCATCTTCTATGTGAACATCAATGATCATAAAGGGTAATACATAAAAGTATTTGAGGTGAATGTGTTTTCTGCTGTCTCCCTAGTGAATGGAGATGCAGATAAAAGATTAAAAAAAAAGAAAGAGAAGAGAGTTCAATGGAGAAATACATGTCCTGTACACCAAGAATTAATTTAATAAGAAGCTTCTCCCTGTCAGTGGGCAATTAAACTAAATTGCCAGTCTAAACTTTTCTATGCTGCATTTCAAATGTCAACACATTACATTGCTATTGCTCTTAATTTCTCACAAAGAAAATGCAAAATGAATTCATTATGCTGGAGTAAGTGGAAAAAATGATGAGTTTCTCCAGAAGAGTAGGCAACAGGGAGAGATTGGGCAGGGCGATTATATTGAGATATTTGAATAGCTGGCCATTAGCAAGAGGATCCCCATTACTTTGCTGATAATTATATCCTCTTCGCTATGACTTCCCAGTGGAATAATACAATGTTCCCAGTGCAGGAGATAATGAAAAATACCATTCAGGTGGTACATATATGCCAAGAATAGTGTGTTGTATTTCTTCCCTTCCCCCATCATGTAGATTGCAATAGCACGCACCTACACGATATGTTAATGTGTGTTTGGTTGTTCAGGGCTGTGTGCAGGGCAAATAAATGTATCTTGAAAATGGAGCTGGCAGTGGAATATCATTCTCCCAGTGTAATTATCTCCCGTGTTTAGTGGGCCAGGTGTATTGCTGAGTATATTTTTGTTAGCTATTATGTAAATGACTTTCAAAGCCCACCACATTGTAATAACGAGAACTTTGGAGAGGATCTTATAGAGATTAAGGTTGTTTTTTTTTTTTCCTATTTTAAAGAGAGATGTATGTTTCTCCTAATTAATCCATCATTTTGCAGACACATTTCTGTTCAGCAATCAAGGAAAATGAAACAAACAAACAAAAAGAAAGAAGGAGGGAAAATACAGCACAAGAACACCCACTCATTTACAGTAACTATTTTTTTCCAACTGATACATAAAATCTCTCATGTGTTATTGCTGCCTTATCACTTCTTGGCATTTTTATTGCTGTTCTATTTTCAGTTTGAGGGAATCTTGCTGCATACTGTATATCTGTCTCAGATTCATTAATTTTCAGAGAAAACTCAATTTGCATCAAAATACTTTTCTGTTTGGATGTTACTTTACATATCTTGGGGCTTCATGGCTTGCATGAGGACTTTGCCTTCCAATTATTTATCAGAGGGAAGAAAAGCGATGCCTCTGAAATTGCTCAAATTTGAATACTGCAGAAGGAAGTAGAATTTTGTTCTTGGTTTCTCCTATGAAAGCCTTTTACTGGACAACCCATGTCATTGGTTCGATTTGACTTGGATTTGATTTGTTCTAGTATTTAACAAGAATCATAAATGAATGTACATTAAGTTCAGTAATGACCTGTGGTAACCAATCTTTCATTATACGTGCTTCCATAAAAAAGTTTTAAACATTTACAGGTCACGCAAGAGGAATATTTTTTATGATATTGTTACACAAGTAGAAATATTCACTTAGATACTATTAATGAATTTTATGACAAAAGCTGTAAAAATATGGGGGGCCGGATTCCCTTCTTATTGGAAAGTCACTCTGGCATAAATTTAAATGCCTTTAGTGAAGGAAGAGTAAGTGTTTCTCTTTTGGTTGTTTTGGTTTGGAGGTTTGGGGAAAGGGGGTAGGTTGAGATGACAGAGAGAAACTGCTTTATCTGGTGTTAACAAGATGAATCATAGAATCATAGAATGGCCTAGGCTGGAAGGAACCTTAAATATCCCTGGGTTTCAAACCCCCCATCTGTGAAGTTCAGTTTCTTTTCTATGGAACTTTCCACTGTAAAAAACCATGTATCAGTGGAAGGAAAAATAATCTCCAACATATGCCATCTTTTTTTTTTTTTTTTCCCCTCAAAGGATATGAAAATGGGAAAGAAGCTTCTGAATGTCCTTTTGCATGTGGGCATCTATGCTGATAATGTTTTCAGGTGAGTGAACTTCTGCAGATTCATTTGGCATTGTCAAAGGTCCACAGTATCCACAACATATGAAAATATATTTGAAATAGAATCTGAAATGAGGGTGTGGAAGCTTGTCATTTACACACTAAATCTGGATAAATATAACTCCCAAATGCAAAAAACTTTATAATATTAGTTGCAAATAAACAGTTGTGTATGTCACCTGTGGTAAACTGGTACTGATTCCTGTGACTTGCCCTCTTCTTTTCTCTTTCTTTTTCCCCTTCACATTCTTCTTTCTTTTTTTTTTNTGTTTGTTTGTGTGTTTGTTTTTCATATTCCTTTTACATCAGATACATTTGTAGTTCTTGTGTGCAAAAAAATAAAGCTTTGTGCACATTGGGAACTATTCACTAGTCTTTGCTAATACTCTTTTCTTAGGGAATACTTAAATAAACAATGTGTATGGACACTGTATAAATCAAGAATTTGACTAATAAGTTAAAAGGATTGTCTCCACTTTGCTTCCACTTTTCTTCCTCTAGAAATTTGACATATGAGATGAAAAATGACCAGAAAGTTTTTATGTTCTGTTGAGGTTGCAATCCCTAGCCTATCCTTCTACAGCAAGGACAGACACATCTGAAAAAAAAAAAAAAAATTCTTGAGTAATAAGCCAAAGCGATATGCTATCTTGTGCTTCCTCATATTTACATAGCACATATTTATGCTAAAGAATACAAACAAACAAACAAACAAACAAAGATCAGCTATTTGATAATCTTCATAGTAACTTAGCAGGTGTAAAAATGTGCGACCTTTTACAAAAAAGATGGTCTTTTTCTATCTTTAACACATACTGCAATTAATATGCACGCCTGTCTTTGAGATAGTACCAGATTTTGGTGAGAACACACTGAAAGACAATCCGTTTTTATTCTTTTGTAAAAAAATAGACTAATTAGATGGGCAAAAAGATGCAATGTTATTTCTTAATGGGCTTTATTTTTTTTTCACCTTTTTTGTTTAAATTAATACTTAACATTAATTTTATTAGTGTTATGCTTAATGCTATTTCAATTAGTTTGGAGGGAAGATTTTTGTGTTTTTGTGTAATACAGCTTGAAATGCTTGGACAGACTCATGGAAATGGAATAAATCTGTTGATGTCAATCTAATTGTGCAATCTACACAATGGTGTTGCAAATCAATCAATACAAAATATGTTTTACATATTTCGATATGAATTCCCTCCTGTCACTCAGCAATAGTTATTCACCATAAAAATGTATATTTTCAACAAAAAAGAAATTATGAACTTTAAAGACTGGAATCTTATTCTGCAATCTGTGTTCGAGAAAAATCACTTTAGCTTGCCTTACAAATGACCTAGAGAAGCCTCCTACTGAAAAGTGATGGTTTTCATTCTCCATCTTCACTCAAATTTTAGCATCCTTCCTGAGGGAGCCAGCTGTCACTTGGTTAAGGGTTTGGAAATCTAGGCACAAGCCTACATTCATTTCATCAAGACAATTCAGATAATGTGGGCGCATCCAAATAGCTATTAGAGACAGTGTTAGCTTCCACTTGATCATTAGGCTGGGATTCAACTGACTAAATGTAGACATCAATGAGGTAGCCCCATATTTTTTATCTTGTCACCCCAGCCAATGAGGGAAACAAGGCCATGATTCATCTTGTCCTTAAGAAAATGCTCAGAATATATTAGATGAATTACTATTCCTCTCCCCAGACAATAACAAAGTGTACCCAAAATGCTCAGAGGTAGATGTCCAGTGTAGATAACTAAAACTAAAGATGATGAATCACAACATAAATATTTGTGTCTTTCTCTATAGATTCCAAGCAATTTTTATTTGATTTCTCAAGACTGTTTCAGACTAACTGATTAAACACTATTTAAGCTTGTCTTAGTCTGACTTTTGAGTCAAAGACAACACAGGAAACTCTGAGAAGTCATTCATCTGAACCTGTGTGAGACATCTGACTTTCTCTGTTGATTATTATGTTTAATTTTGTTATTTTACAGTACTATTCTTCCCACAGAGGTTTTTCAGCCTAAAAGATATCTAAATTTAACTTCTGTCCCCATCCTTGTTGTGTCACAGAATGCTGCCATCACAGTAACACCCAAACTTTGTTTGATGTCTCTTTAATGCTTGGGCCTTCAAAGAAATTGCATTACCCTTATATAACACATGCACAGACCTTTTTTTGTTTAAATAATATAGGAGAAGCTTTGGAGGTCATGCCCCTGATCTTCACTGTTTTGGAAGCCCATTCTTTGCATTCCAGATCTCTGTATTTTAATCACTCAGTGTGCACCAGTCATGCAACATGTACTGAGGTGTCCATTAGTCATTTTTATTTCAGTCAAAGGGCCAGCTAACTAAATCATGACTGCCAGGTCCCACAAAAGCAACAAGAAAACAGTATTATTTCTATACAACATGGTGTATCACCAGAACTGTGCTTTCAGAATAATGTCAGAAAGATCTCCAGGGTTCCCAACTTATAAAGCCATCCAAGAAAATTGTCCTTGTCTTTCCTTTGAAGGGAGTAAACTAGGGTTAAGGGAACTCATTCTAGAACAGACCAGCCACCTGCATGATTTGTTCCTGCTTATTTAGCAATAACAAATAAAATGTGCTACAGAAAAAAAAAGAGTTTGCACAAATGCGCAGAAAAAACTACAGGGGAAGATCTGTCAGACTGTTTATCCCAGAAAAAAAAAGCAACAAAACAAAACAGAAAAATGTCCTCCAACATGAACAGCATGATCATTATCAACATTTAAAAGTTTATGGAAGTAATTTTGAAAAATAGGTCCAGGAAATTCAGTTTGCAAAACTGTGTTTTTTACAAAGACAAATGATAGGAGAAAGACTGTGAGTCAATACCGGTCACATCAAACTTGTAAATCAGGAGAGGGTCTATTACTGCTTTTGTTACTGTGCACCTTACTGCCATCCCAGTCAAAAATTTTGCATTACTACCCTCTCTTTCTCTTTTCTATCTGCCTTTTCTCCCTTTATATACAGTTTCTTTGTTCAACTCTCTCCAGCCAGGATGTCTGCGACAATCCAGGAAGACATTTTTATGACTGATATGTACAGTAAATGTGCTCACTTCAAAAACCGTGCTGTAAAAGGTCTACCCCATCTAACTCTATGTTCTCCCTGATGTCCCATCTCCATGAAAAATAGATACCTAAAAAGCAGGACAGCAACAAATTTCACAGTGATGGTCTTGTGCTTCATTTTAACATTTATAGTGGCCTTGGGACCTAACTAGAGAACCCAAGCGGTGGAAGGTCAGGCAGTGTGCTAGCACTAAACTGGGCAGGCAAGATCATAAGCATTCTGCTGAATTTGGTCTATGAACATTGATAAAATTAATATAGACATCAAATAGTTGAAGACGATGTCTCTAAATCTGTTCATTCCAGCATAATCTGCTCTAAAATACATTCATAGATTTTGGGGCTGTTTTAAATGCTCTAATTGTGTAATTAATTAACATGTTATTTTATTACTGATTTATCCATCCTGCTAAACTATCATGATTCTGACTATTTGTCAAAGCATGATGAATGTCACTGAAGAAAAAAGAGTTGCACCATTTATCCCAATTTCAAATGATCTTTTTATTTCACAGAATCAAAGAATCATGTAGTTTGAGATCATTGAGTCCAGGCTTTGACTGATTACCACCTTGTCAACAGGGCCATGGCTCTGAATGCCACGTCTGATCATTTTTTGAGCACATCCAGAGTGGTGACTCCACCACCTTTCTATGCAGTCCATTCCCATGATTAACAACCTATTCCATGAAGAATTTCCTCCTCATGTCTGGTCTGAACCTCTCCCAGCACAGCTTGTTGCTATGTCCTCTTGTCCTGTCCTGGGACAAGAGACTGAGCCCAGCTTGCTGCCACAATTTTTGTATGTTGTTACAGAATGTCATATTGAGGAAGACTGGAAAACACCAGGTCTTCTAGTCCAACCGCGATGCTCAAGAAGAGTGTCCCAAAATATGTTACTCCAGATTTTGTCCAGACAGCTTTTTAATATCTCCAGGGAGCAAAACTTCTCAGCCTCTCTGGGCAGCCTATTCCAGTGCTCAGCCACTCTCACAGAGAATTTTTTCTCCATATTCACCTGTAACCTATTGTGTTCCAGTTTCTGCCCATTGCCTCCTGTCCAATTTCTTGTCACTACCAAGGAGAGCCTGCCTCTTTCCTATCGACACTCTCCCTTGTATACATTGAGATAATAAAATAAGAACCAACCACACAAACAAACCTACAAAGGAAACTCTTATTGCAGCCAAAATAGTATTTACCAAATCAAATTATGAGAAAAAGTTGTTACTAAATCTTGTTCCTAAAGGAAACTTCTCCTTGTCATGAGAAGATTTTCTTGGTTTCATTTGGGGTTTTTTGTTTATATGTTTGTTTCTCTCTTATCCTCTCCTGAAAGTGAAATCTGTGAGTTCATTAACTCTTTTGCCTAATAATATGTAACACATAGTTGAGGAATGAAGAAAACAAGATAAATTATTCAGCAATTTAAGAGCAGATTTTTATTCTGGATCTTAGGTATCTTTTGGTATAGGATTTTTAAAAAAAGGGCTGACTCTTTGTGTTTTTTCTTTCTTACTCACCAGAAAACAATCTATGGGAGACTATGTCAGCCTGTTTTATTAAGAGGAATAAAACTGACTAGGAGTTAGAATCTATCCAGAGGATATAGTCAAAATCTTTATTTTATTATTGATTTTCCCTTCTTCTAGAATTTCCACTGAGGAGTTTCAGTTTCAACAAGCAAATGTGCTCCTGTGAGGACACTGAGCACACCTCAAGGGAAGACTGAGGCATTCTTTAGATTATCAACCAACTTGTCTGGCTCAGAACTCCTTCATGAGTGTTTTCAATAGAGTTCTGCATAATGCGTAAGGAAATTACTCCAAATCTGTTGGCCCTTTGAACAGTTTTGGTGAAGACAGATAGACCCAAAATGGTGTGGCTTTTTCACATCTTTGCTACTCCTTTGCTATTGAAATTAATTTATTATGTCCATGATTGACAAACTTGCTCTCCAGTCACCAAGGAGCACTCTTAGATATGAGGAATTGCCTCAGAATACAGGCACTGTTAGTTTTCATGAATTTATGCAAATTATTTCTGGATAGAATATGATTGAAATCAATGAGGTTCAACCAAGGTTAAAATCATTCACTCATAGGGAGTTCCTCATAAGAGGATGGCATGACACAAATAACTACCATTGAAAGAAACAAAATATCAGAGATTAAATGAGAAAGCAATTAATGGACAATAATGGGTGCACAGTGGTGAAGGTTTTATATTCTGTATAAGACCAATTAATGTAAAATATGTTCTCTTTTCTTAAACAAAAAAAAAAAGCGGCAAATCAAGACAATAAAACAAGACAATAAAAACAAGATGTTCTTAATTACTTGTACGTCCACGTGTTCCTGATTTCGGGAACACTAAGTGATTTCTTCAGACAGCTCTTGGGATTTCAGTAAAGAGTGCTCTATGAAATCAAAACATCATTAGAGAGACATTTAGTTTATCTTGGTAGGTGATCCTGTCCATCGAGGCCTGGATTTTACAGCAAGATATTTCTTTATTGAAGACAATTTTAGCCTATTCTCTGCAAGATTGTTCCAATGCCAGAAATCTTTCTGAGGCTAGAAACCAATTCCGTCTTTAGAAGACAAACCTTCAGAAGCCAGTCAGAAGTCAATAGGTGTCCATTTGGAAATATGTTTAGGACTTATGTATATGTAATTCAAAAAGATTTGATGCTATGGGACAAAATACTTACATATAAAGAAAAAAATATTTATTAAAAATACATTTGCTTTTTCACAAAAAAATAGTGCACTGGTATTTTCAGTGATTTCCAATTCTACAAAAAACCCCATCATTTGTCAAGTGTTTTGCTGTATCTAATTAATGTATTTGATGTATTAACCCTGTTTTCTCTGCTGTGGTTTTCTAATCATAATGTCTCTTATTCTCCTTGAAGACATAGAAAAATTAGTCCAGTTCAACTTGCTTATATACCTTTCTTTGTCTACTTTTTGAAGATTGTTGTAATCTCTCTGCTGCAATGTTTGTTCTTTAAAATGTCTTCATGGCTTTAGGTTTTTTCTTTATTTTTTTATTCTAAGATTTTTTTCATTTTTTCTACCCTAAGTCTTCTCTTCTTTCTTCCTTAGCTCAGTTGGGTGGATCTTGGTGCCAATAACATCAAGAACCTGTGTTCAATCCCCATATGGACCATTCACTTAAGATCTGGACTCTGTGATCCTTTTGGGTCTCTTTCTACTCAGACTATTTTGTGATTCTTTGTGATTCCTACTCTTTTTTTCTTTTTTTTTTTTCCCTCCCTTTCCTTGTATTTCCTTTTACTGCTATCACAGTGAAAACTTGAAATCTGTACTGGGAACTAAATAATTCCATTAAAGGATTCCTTCCTGGGAAAGGAGAGGAGGTAGAAATAAGACTTTTCTTATTTTGAACATTTTCAAAATGTTCAGCAGCCCTGGAAAACTACTTTTGAGATGTTTGTGGGGGCAGGGAAGTGAAGGATGGTAATTTTTTTGTTACTTATTCCCCCTGTAGAGACCCGAATGCCAATTGACTCCTCTCACAGCACCACCTACTGTGGTGGTCTAGCTGCAGGCTAGTGTGCAGAAAGATTAAGCTTTTTCATCTGTAGTGTTACAGTTCCTGGGAGGCTCCTGTACTGCTGTTTCGGTAAAGAGATTTATAGAAGCACTTGATGAATTTTAGTCATTTTTTTATCAGTCTGTAACCATAGAAATGTGTATGTGGAGACCACTGCCATCTTAGGCACTGCTGCAATTTCTACAAATCATCTTGCTTGTCTGCCTTATACCTTGTATTATATCAAACTTTTCATTAGGAAGGAATAAGACAGCTTATATACAGAAACAGTACCCTAGTGCATCTTTATGCTGGTCATGCAGTGCAGAACATCAAAAGAATGAGCTGGAAGAACAAGGCAGGGACTTTGTAGGAGAAGGAGTTCACCTGATTGTGTAAGGTTGACAGAAATGAGAGCACAAACCCCTTTGCATCCTCCTTCACACACATAGAAACATCAGGAAGAAAGAAGTCTAAGGGATCTAACAGTGGATATTTCATTGTCCTCAAGATGTTCTTAATGCCTATTGTCCCTGAGATACTTTCTAGTCAAAAATGCCTCCCAGCCAATTCAAGGTCATTAAGAATGCATCTTTTGGGATGAATGTCTTCAGAGACAGTAAATAAACCACCTGCTCTCAGTGCAAAAGTTAATATGTAGATATCACTCTAGGATCTTGTCCTGTGCCACGTGGGATGTGAAATCAAAATGATAACCAGTGGTTCCTGTTTAATTAAACAAGGTGATAGAAGCGGGTGTTCAGTAGCTGCCTCTCAGAATAGAAATGTTCTTCTTCAGTATCACAGAATCACTGAAAACCAGAATGGGTCAGGTTGGAAGGCACCGCAGTGGATGGTTTCGTTCCACCTCCCTGCTCCAGCAGGGCCATCCCAGAGCACAGGGCACAGGATTGTGTCCAGAGGGGCCTGGAATATCTCCAGTGAGGGAGACTCCACACCCTCTCTGGACAATCTGTTCAGGGCCCAGTCACTGCCCAGGACAGAAGTTCTTTCTCATGTCCAGGTGAAACTTTCTGGGCTCAGTCCCTGCCCATTCCTCTGGTGCCATTACTGGGCCCCCAGAGCTGAGCCTGGGCCCTGCTCTGACCCTCCCTGGAGACAGGGACGCACAGGGATGGGGGTCCCTCTCAGTTCTCTCTTCTAGGTGCTAAACAGCTCCATCTCCCTAAACCTTTTCACATAAGAGAGATGGTCCAGATCCTTAACCATAATTGTCACCAATTGTTGGACCTACTTCAGGAGCTCTTGTACTGAGGAGCCCAGAACTGCTGTGTCTGTGTTGTTGTGTGCTAAATTAAGTTTTCCTGGAAAACTGGCTTGTTCATGTGTGCTTGAAATGGTCATTTCCATTCCTTGTGTCTTTCCTTCTATCCTCTTTAGGTTATCTTTTTCCTGATTTGTTGTAGTTTTTGTTTTCATGGATTTGTTTTTGTTTGGATGGTTTCTTTTACTCCTGGATATCTAGATCTCTGGGATTTAGACAGTTAAATGATTATGAATTTCTTGTGTTTATGATTGCTTATAGATAGTTACCAGTAGGTACAGTTATGATACATCACAGCTACATCTCAAAACATGGAAGCTTGGGTGAAGGGTTGATATAATTACATTCAATGGCAAAAAGCCTTCCTATGTCAAATTAAAAGTGTTTTATCTCTTTTTTTTCCTATCTCTTGGTTACTCTTTTGTATTTTTTTTTGTGCTCTGAAAAACTTCTTCACTGCTGCTTTAAATAGTGAGAAACAGAGCTGTCAGTAATGCATATTGCTTCATGTGTGATTGCAACTCCACTGACTTAATAGTGCTGCTCTTGATTTTCCTGAGTAGGAAAGGAGAATGGGCCATTTCTCAAGACACAGCCACATTGCATTTCAGCCAAGTGATACTGTCACCAGTAGGTTTGTGCACATTATCTTTCCACAGCAGTGTCAGAGCCCTTCTCTCACATGTACTCAGCAGATACCTGCACCAACCATTTGCACCTGTTGGTGCAGCATAAAGACACCCCATTTCAAAGACTGATCCCTCTCTTTCAAAAGTCTCTGCAATGTAATATAGTACAATTTGAAACTGAGGAAACTCTTCATACAGGATTACATTCATTTGCAGTCTGACATTATTCAGACAGGATTGCTATATTATGCAGAGCATAATTACAAAATGCTATCCCTGTAGTACTGTGCTTTTGTATGTATGCAGATTATTAAAAATGGCTAATCTTAAAATCATTGCACATACAGTACAGTCAACAGTGGAGAGAGTCTCAGCTTTTGTGTGTTGGTATAACAACATAACAGCTCGTGGAGTTGAGGTCCTGGCCTTATTTCTGCTCCATTATTGCATTGTGTACAAAGGATGAAACGCATTTCTCCATTACATCCTGCAACACTTGAGTGATTCTTCAGAAATAAAAGATGAATCTTGGTTTCACATTGTTTTTTTCTGACTCAGCATTTGAATACCATTAGAGTGACAATACCTTTTTTTTTTTTTTTTTTAATTCTGCAGAAATTCTCCAGTCACAGATACAGGATCTGAAATATGAGTCAGAACACAAATAATTCAAAACCCTTAGCAACTCACAACTGCCCTACCACATTCTTATCATATTCTTATGAAACAGGACCAAACAGAAGTTTCCTTTTACTCCTGCCTGAAATGAAAGTAGGCGTCTAAAATGCAGGGCTTCATAGCTTCATAATCATGAATTCTTAGAATTATTGAAGCTGAAAAAGACCTCTAAGATCAGACTCCAACTGTTAACCTGTACAACAAATGTGTTCATTGCTAAACTACATTGCCAAGTGCAACCTTCACACACATTTTGAACAACTCCCCGATAGTGATTCCATCACTTCCCTAGGCAGCCTGTTTTTATGTCTGACCACCCTTCTGGCAAAATATCTTTTTCCAGATATCTAATCTAAACCTCCACCTGTGCAACTTGAGTCTGTTTCCTCTTGTTCTGTCACTTTTTGCCTTGGAGAGCTACCCACCTGGCTACAACCTCCTTCCAGGGACTTGCAAAGAGCGATGATCCTCCTTTACTCCAAGATAAATACCCTCAGATCTCTCAGCTGCTCAGATGTGTCCTCCAGACATCCCAGTCTGGAAGTGGTACAGACCTACCAATGATACAGACATGCTAAAAAATTAGATCAGGTCACACATCTTTTTGGACGAGTATGGATTACTTGACTCTGAGAAGATTATCTGATGTATTCATACTGCTCTCACTGGAAGCAGGAAAGGTGGAAAACATCTTTCATTAACATGGAAACTTGGAGCCAGTGATCCACTTCCCTAACGCCATCAGCGACCACAGGCTGAGCAGAACAGTGACTTAAGCAGCCTGCAAAAACATAAGTACAATCACCAATACAGCAGGAACTCAATGGCAGAATCTACATAGACAGAATAAATCCATGTAATGAAAAAGAAGAAACATTCCCCCAGCTGATACAAGGGAGGAAAGGAGTGGATCTGTATTTCTTAATATCATTCAGTGTATTTTTGGAGGACAGTTTCATCTAATGACAGAATTAGGGCAAGTGAGTGGGACTGAATTTTTAGAAATTAATTTTGTTTAGTTAGGGAAACACTTTATACCCAACTGTGGAATACAATGTTAATATTGCAGGTGATTATAACTGCTTCCTATCTCCCATGAACCGAGATTATATGAAAACCTGATATTCACTTATTATATGCGTTTCCACCAGTGCAGCCTTGTCTATCAAAAATGAGAATGCTCTTTTTAAATTTAAAATTATTTTGGTAAATCCACAAGAAGAATTTTGTTTTAAAAATTATGAATTTTATATTGTCTGAGACAATGGGGACAGTGTGGGATTTATGTCTCTCATACTCAGCATCATATATTCAATCTGCCATCAGGTAATCTAAATGAATTGTGTGGTCTATAAATGCTGAAAGAAGAATCCTCTCCTGTTGTGCAAGATCTCCAACCACAAGTGGTTCATTACAGTAAAGGCAAATGATAACCCTTTTCTGTACCACACACAAATCCAGAAGGGGACAAACTCAGCACACAAGATGTGAAGATTGCACAAGGTTTATGCCTTCGCCGAGTGCTGAAAGCAACCACAACCTCAAATAAAACTGCAGCTTGCAACCCATTTGAAATGTTATTCAGTTAAGCTCTATTTATTGCCATCAAAAATAGGACACACAGGGACAGACAAAACAGTCCCGTTTCACAAAGCATAACCGGGATCAGCTGACTGGAACTCACGCTTATGTTCATTGAAGGGCCGTATTCTCATTTTGTGCTCCTTGTTCCTATTTAGAGTTAATGGTAAATGTCTTTTCCTTATCAACTGTCAAATTGTCAGAACACGCTTTGTATGTTCGAGGCTGGAGGATTCAGGGGGTGTCAGAGGAAGGGGGAGGACCATCTGCTTTGTTGACAGAAGTTTACTCCCAATATTTTATACTGAGTAATTATTCAAGGTCCCTGGTATTTTGTGTCTCCCAGAGAGGAGGTATTAAAAATGCCCACTATTAAATGCTTTTCACATAGAAAGCAGGATTTTATGACCCTGTAACTGCAGGATCAGTGGTTTTACACTCTTTAGCCTCTGCAATAATGTGTGCCTGGTTCCCCCATGCAGGCCGTGCTGTGGTTAGTGTTGATTCAGTAAACAACATTTTGTTTCATCTCCACGGATATTAGGTCTATAGAGGACAGATTGCATTTGCTGATAGTGCCTCATGGTCTTAAAGCACACTCGACTAATTCTAGCTATCATTTGTTTTTTGTTGTATTTTAAACAAGGGCAGAATATTTTAAAGAGAGATAAAGTAGAAGAAAGAAGAGAAAGGAAGAGATGTGAATTGAAGCAAAAAAAGGAGAACTTTTCAATGGCATTAAAAAATTAAATGAGGGAAAAAATCTGCCCCAAACCCATTTTGAGTGACTGCGTAAGGTCAGCATTTAAAGCACAAAAAAAACCCCCAAAAACACTCAGGTGGATATCTGAAGCATAAATGTTTTTATTTCTATTAACAGAAAGTGCAAGGGATTTTTATTTCCCATTATTCACTCTTTATATTTAGATGTCATGTTCAGTACTTATGTGGCATCTGAATGTATTGTTTTCACTCCTCTGGACTAGCACATGGTGTATGAAATCTCATTGCATCTTTTGATTGACTAACCTTGTTAAGAGGTTTATATTAAAGATACAGGTGAGAAGCAAATTTACCTGAAATTACACAGCTGCCAGTGAGAACAAAGGACTGGCCTCAGAAATAAGGTAGTGACTGCAGGGGTCCCTTTCAGGGCTCTGTTCCTGTTTTCTTTGATTATTCCATGCAGGAGAGATCTCCTGTGTGGAATGGGAAAAAAACCAAAAAACTTATGTCACATTCTGATCTTAATCTTGTTGCCTACCTAAGTGTAATGATGGCTCTGAGGGAGACAGAATATTGGTCTCTTCCCAGTGCTGACAGGGAAGGCAGAGAGGGGCAGAAGAGAAAAGGTCATGAACCTGTTTTGATCACCAAAGAAACTATCCCAAAGTTCCTTAGTCTATATCAGCTGTCGAAGAACACACTGTGGTCGTGTCTTTGTGGTAGCATCAGTATTTCCAGCTCTGAAATATTAAGTGCTTCTGATAAAAATTATATGTAAAGATCAGCTTAAGCTCATTTCTGAATAAACAGCTGACAAAGATAGATCTTACATTCTTCTGTCACCCTTTTTCTTGCTGAAGAATTACTTAGGGAGGAATGTTTGTCCTCAGTATCAAGACCGAGACTTCAGCCTTTGAGTAGAGGACTTAAATCTTAATACAGAGTTACTGATTTGACCTCTTTTTTGCTCTTGAGATGTGTGCTATGCACATTTGCCCTGTTCTAGATCTGTCTGCCCTAGACTAGGATTCATAAGCCATTACTCAGAAACTTCAATATTTTGCCATTTCTTGAAGCTTGGTAGGGTCTTCTGAGAAATTATCCACTAAAGTCACATTCCTGTAGCTTCCTAATCAGTTTTTTGTTGTTGTTGTTGTTGATGTTAGGGTGTTTTTGTTTGATGGGGCTTTTTTAGACTCTTTCAGCAAACTCTAGTCAGCTTCCAAGCACTGAAGATTCAATTTTTGGTGGCCATGTCCTCATTTATAAAATTATGTTTTCATTGCTTTCCTTAGTTTTCAGGTCTTTTTAGTGACAGTGAATGCTTAATCCTTGTAAAAAACACTAGAAAAGCCTGATTCCTGAGGTCACACCATTCTTTTTTTTCAAGGTACATCTGTCTGGGTAGAAGACGGTCGAACCACGGAATGTTAAGGGCAGGAAGAGACATTAAAATATCATCTAATCCCAAGTTGCCTGCCATGGGCAGGGACAATTCCTGCCAGACCAGGTTGCTCAAGGCCTTTTCCAACTTGGTTTTGAATGCTTGCAGGGTAGGGACATCCACTGCCTCCCTGAGCAGTCTGTTTCAGTGTCTCACCCCATCCACAGTAAAGAGTTTCTTCCCAATATCTAACCTAAATTCCCTCTTTCTGTTTGTACCCATTCCCCCTTGTCCTACACAGTATAGATGCAGTGTCCCTCTCTAGTTTCCCTATAGCCTCTTCAGATACTGGGAGGTTCCAATGAGTTTTCCACTCAAGCTTCTTTTCTCCAGGGTATAAAGTCCCAACTTTCTCAGCCTGTCTTCAGAGGGGACAAGCTCCAGTCCTCCTATCAACTTTACAGCCTTTTCTGGACTTGCTCAAGCAGTTCCATGTCCTTATCTTGAGAGCACCAGAACTACAGTCAGTTCTTCAGATGAAGTCTCACAAGAGCAGAATAGATGGGGAGAGTCCCTTCCCTCAGTTGCTGCCCACACTCCTTTGGATACAGCCCAGGATACTTTTGGTTTTCTGGGCTGCGGGCGCTCACTTCAAGCTCAAACTGCTTTTCATCTGCCACCACCTACCAAGTTTATCTCTGCAGGGCTGCTCCCAATTACTTCTCCACCCAACCTGTAGGTGTGTCTGGGAGTGCTGCAATCCAGATCTAGATCTCTTCACTTTGCTGTATTGAATTATGTGGTGTTTACATGGTCTCCCATGTCTAGCAAAACCTCTTGTAAAGGTCCTTCTGGATCCATCCCTTCCCTCCAGTGCGTTGATCACATGACAGAGCTCAGTGTTGTCATTGAACTTGTTGAGGTGCCTTTGATCCCAGTGTCCCTGTCACCAACAAAGATGCAGAACAGTGTCAGCCTGGCACTGACCCCTGAGAGATACCACTCTTCACTGCTCTCCACATGGACAATGAGCCATTGACCACAACATTTTGCGTGGTTAACTCGGATTATCTAAGTTAATTATTATCCAGTATTTCAGATCAGAGAATGATTTCTACCTCTTTTGACAACAGATGGCTGTCCATTCAAACTTATTCGGTGATATACATGCCCATAAAAACCCACCAGAATGCACACACCCTTCTTGGACACATTATCTGCATGGTCATAAGAAAGAAAGAAAATAAACAAAAAGGAATAGAAACATCAAGAATATTGAATACTATGAATGAGAAGTCTTTCCTATCCAAGTTACCAAAGCTCATTTTTAACCCTGGATAAGCTTTGCTGGAAGTAATGTCTCTCAATACACCTGTCTATCTATTTACATAAATATATACATAAAACCAGTCACACTCACAAGCTTCCCATGACAGTAGTCTGCTATATTTTTTCCACACATCCACACTCTCTCCCCTCCCCTCTTTACCCCTACCAAGTAACTCCTGCTGGGGAGATGCGCCAGCCAACTCCCTTGATGTGTCCTGCCCCAGAGATGGCAGCCAGATGGCCTGACATCTGCAGCAAGAAGAGCTGGCAGGTCGCCCTGAAATCTCCCACTCAAGGGAGCTGTTGTTATGTACTGAAGTCCTTATCCCTGGAAAGACTTCTTTGAATAAAATATATAATACATGATAAAATGCAATAAATCCTGAAGAAAAGGAGAGCAAATAGTATTTTGAGACTACTTACCATAGCCTCAGAAGCAGCTTTTCCTCATGGGCAATATTTGTGGTGGAAGCCCACCAAGTCTGTCATCATTCAGTACTTAAACACAATATGTGCCATAACACACACCATGAATTGCAATTTTTGTTGACATGCATTAGATGAGGCCATGGTGTATACAAATGGTAGGACAGAAGTGGATCAAGCCAAAGAGGAACAATTACAACTTACGTATGTTGTGTCACTTCTCCTGATCACAATTTAAGTACATTGCGCTGCTTCCAGAGTATGCATTTTGGGAACTGTGTGGGAATTCAAATACCTTTCAAACGCAGGTCGGTTTGCACTCCATTACAACAAGGTTGTGCAGAGAGACAGAGAGGTTGACAGGGTTCAGAAAGGGTAAAAAATAGAGGGAAATAATATTAGTAATATAAAACACCTCTATAAATAGTATTTTTTTTCTTAAAGCCATGAGGAATGTTGTAGCTTCAAACACCACCTGTGCAGGATTCAAAGTGAAATATCCCTAAGGGACAGCTGGACTCACCCTGGCCCTCTTAGAACCATCTCCATTGTTATCTCCATTGAGTCTCTGGGTTTTCGTTCTTACATATAAAGCAAGCTCTGAGAGTACTTCCTTGCTGTAAAATTAAAAAAAGAGAAAGAAAAAAAGAAAAGAAAAAAAAGGGTGACACTCAATTGAAAGAATGTATTGGGAAGACAGATAAGATCATTTCATTAATTCATCCATTACTTTACACAGNAAAAAAAAAAAAAAAAAGCCTCTACCAACATAAATCACTCAAAGCAATCCACAGGTCAAATATGTTACATGCATATTTGTCACCTTTTGCTGTCCAAAGCAATATCCACAAACTCGTTAGTGTTTTCCCATATAGACAGCCAGGCAATAGAATCCAGCTATTTTATGCAGCTACTGGTAACATCTCTTGCCCAGAAGGCAGTGACAGACAGAGAGAAAGAGCAAAGAAATAACTTTCACAGTTTTTGTGTTTTCCCAGCTATCAATCAAATTCCCTCTGACATTGCTTCATTTATGGATTATTGCAAAAACAGTGAAACAATGTGCAATGATAATGTTGTAAAGCTACAGAAATGAAATTGGTAGGAGTAACCCATTTCTCACTGTGTTCCCAAGCACCTCTCCACTCTGAATCCCCAGCATTGTTTAAGCTTCAGTTCTATATAAGAAAGCTAATCAAATGACACTCAGGAAAATTGACTTGGGTTTTCAATCTAGTTTCAGATCTCTATTGTACTTATTTCAAATAGCATTTGTTATTCTCTGCATATCCTTAGGAACATGCCCTGTCAAGAAATGCCATACAACTTCAAACCATGTTTTTTCCCACCTCTATAACTTTTTATGTATTCCCTTTTTACATTTTATTACAGCATAACATCTAAAAATGAAATAAAGATTATAGGCAACGCTTCAGGACTTGTAGTTCTGCAGCTTGCCCTGAATATCAAGTATTGTTGATAGGAACTTGCTGCTCCACCACTATAAATTGCCCAAATCTCCCCACTGACCATCACTGTAATTATTTCTGTTTGGAAAAGAAAGATTTGATCTGCAGACTGACTTTACTTTTCTTTATATTTCCCACTCCCTTTCTTGTCTATCTTTCCCCCATTCACATGGACTATGAATTTTGTCTTGATAGTGGATTTAAAGATTAAATCTGTATTTATTTACCATAGTTATCTCTAAAAGTAAAAGAAAACAACAGATTGCAGGGGGAAAAAAAAGTAAAAAAAACAGGGGAAAGTATGAAGGAGGGAGTCAAGAAAGCGTGGGGACAGAAAATGCACAGAACAGCCATCCCAGCAACTAATTTAACAGGGATTTTTTTTTTTTCCTCAAAGTGCAAAACCAGAAATAAAATAGAGGTAGTTACTCCCTTTGCATCCAACATCTAGGAGTATTGGTAGGATAGGTACTGAAATTTAAAACAATCTTCCTACCACCCTTTATTGCCCAAATGTGTCAGAATCAGAACAATAGGTCAAATTTAGTGCTTCCAAAAGCCATGTTTGAGGAACAACTTACAATTGATATTCAAACAAATCAGAAAAGGAAAGTCAACACATCAGTAAGGAATAATCAGTGTCAAACCATGAATTAGAGGTGCAGGCTAAAAGTACATAAAAGGGGAAGATTCAGGGGGTTTTGTTTAGGAGCCGGGTTCAACTCCAAGGTCAACAACAGACTTGCAATAAATGGGAGTAATTTCTTTGTGTTAAAGAAAAATGTCAGGGAGAAAAACTACAGTTTGTTATTGTTTTATTTTCCTTTAGACTTTGGACTGAGATTCAACTGTTGTGCAGCCTCCATTTCCAAGACTGCTATTGATTTTCCAGGAGACAGAAAAGTGCTGTTCTCCGCCGGGGCCTGGCTTTTCTCCTGAGCAGAGGGGAAGAATAATGGTCTTTTTGTCCTCATTTCTTTACACAACACCTACCCTAACCAGTGTGGTATGGTGCAGTGAATAGATTTGCATCACTGGGAGATTATACAAGTGAAAAGAATATTGTGGTGCTATCCAGAAATGAAATTTAGAGCCTTAACAAAAAAGTGGGAGTGATAAGAAAGAGAACATTCTCCTTGTCTGCTAACTAGACATACTAAAAAGCCATTACTAAAGCATCATACTGATGGGTCTAACCTGCTTCTGAGTATAGAATTTGTTCCTTCTCTGGGAGATCTTCATAGGGGCTTCTGTTTCTCTGCATTGTTTGAAGGTGCCTCATAGCCACAAATAATCCTGACAAGTTCACCAAGAGGTTGCAAAATTTTTTTTTTTTAATTTCTATGTCACTTGTTTCAACTAATTAGTTTAAAAAATCACAAAGAAGTTTTTAAATTGAAAAGTGCCAAACACCTGTCAAATACTGACAAACTGAGGATTCACTTATCCACAAGAAATATCAATTCTCTGCTGTTGTGAGGTGTATGCACACACAAACACACCCACACAAAGATATTTAATATCATGGAAATAAAGCCTCCCTTCTTTGCTGCATTAATTGATAAATAGCAGAAGATTTAAAAATCAAACAAAATGTTAGTAGAATATTAGAACAGTTGGATAATCAGTTTCTTTATGTTATAATATATGAATAAATACAGTTATATCTTTAGGTACTGTTAATGTACCATGAAAACATGTCTTCATTGTACAAGCAGATGATTTATATACATGCAAACCTTTTAGATAAATGGACTTCAAATGAGGATTTATATATATTCTTCCATTGTTCTGGTACACTCATTTCCAGATTTTCAGAGAAAGTCACTGAGACTAGTTCAAAGTTCTTCATGGATGCTGATGTGATATTCAACCAACATAAATGCAGAATACATACTGGTATACTTATTCGTATACTGCTTGTTTAAACGGCATATTAGTATAACTAAACTTTGTGAATTTTTAAGCAAATTAGTTTTAAAAAGTTGCATATACTTATATGAATGTAAATAGTGCCCTGTAACTTTCACTATTTAGACTTCCTTTGCACAATACAGAAACATAAATTTTGTTAGTTGCTTAGAGGTAGTTGCATCCAATAGCGAGTTAGCTAAAAAACAATTTAAAAAAATCTTAATAGAGTTTAATAGAAAAAAATGCTCTGTGGCAGGGTAAGTCTGGTCATTTTTTGGCCTTTTTTAAAATTTTATTTTGAGCATTATCACATTTTATGAGCTTTTGTGGTATGGCTGCTTTTTGTGCAATTTTGTTCCTATTTCAGTCTGCCTTTGTAATTTCATGCTATTATCTTTATAGACTTTATGGAGTGCAGCTTTATGGTCAACACACACCAAGGCAGGACCATTGCAGTTGAACCAGATCAACCTGTTGATCTGAGGAAGAGTAATCAGTTTCTCTCAGGGGCTGGTTTGGATCAGCACAAAAGCCTTCATGTGGAAAACAGAAGTGAAGTTGCAAAGAATGAGGGAACGTTTGTCATATTTTCATCAATGGCACAAACAGAGATCAGCCTAAGCTGGCTATGAAATTTCTTTTCAGTTCTATTTTCTTCCTTTCCCTATTTAAGATCAGTAAAAGCATATTGGTGTACCAAATCTTATCCCTTACTATGGTTTCTATTCTTCCTTCATATTAGGATAACTTTTTATTCTTCTATTGCTTATTTAAAGAAATAAGCTTCTCTATTACTTTTCTTTCATAACATATTGGTGCATAATTCTCTGAATTTATTGAAATATTTCTTTCCAAAGCTTTATTTATGAATTCTTTTATTTTCTCTTCCTCCTTCTTAACTATCATGAGCTTTATCTTTTCGTGGTGCCATTTGTCTTCTAGATTGTTAATCGGTTCCTCATTTTGGATGAGATGATTCAATTAAGAGCCTCTGCATAGAAATGAATTATTCTCAGCACGTCTGTGGGATGGTAGAAGTTTCATTCCACCAGGAAAGGCTGTTTGTTACAAGTGTACATGAATGTCTATTATGGAAGCCAGTTGAGGCTGAGGTTTATATCTCCCTGAAAATGTTTTTAATTTTGCTGTGTATGACTCAGCTAACCCACTAAGGCTTCTTTCATACTCAGGGGTGAGAAACAGGCACTTTCAGATGAAAGCCCTGTTCAGGTACAGTTCTTGTATTTGTATCCGAAGTACCTCTTTCTCTATTGGATTCTGAAGAGGTTCAGCTGAATAACTCAGATGTCTAACTTCTGGAAATCCACAGTTAATGAAGCAAATCCTGTTACCAATGAATTGAAATATTTCAAAATTGCAGTGAAATCAGATCTGAATTTGAAACCTCATTTTTAATTTCCTACAGACTATGTACTTCAATTCATCATTGAATCTAAGAAACTGTATAAATATTCTTTTTAATCCTACTGCAAGAATAATTTGGAGTTAATATAAAGAAGCTGAATATGAAACAAATCATCTTGTTTCCCTAATAACTTCTTGATAGTGTATTCTTTCAGATCAGCTATACTATGAAGCTGCATTCCCTTGAACCCTCTATAGCATGATACTGAAATTGTATATGCCTGATGAATTTTGCTCTTAGTTTAATTTAAAAACTGCCATTAAATCTTTTTGTTTGGCTGGTTGGTTTTTTGCACTGTCAGTTTGGGGTTTTTTTGTCTTCCTCTCTTTCTTGTTCTCTAAAGATCAACAAGTAAAACTTAAGTTTCTTATTCACTCTCCATCTTGTTGCTACAGTTATGTCCAATTATTAGGACATGTAATTCACTTTGACCTCCAACTGTATTCTTAGATGACCAACACAGTTTTGTTTGGGTTCTGCTTTCAGAACAACTGGAAGACACAAAGCCACTTCTATCATGTGCGTGTCCATGATGCATGTGGACTTAAGGACACACTCATCTTAATTAGGACACTGCCAGACCTCAGTAAGGTAAAGTCAAATTACTACTGAGAACACACATGATAGTCTATTAATTCAGAAATGAGCTGTGATTTAGGAAAATTCTTGATAACAACATAATAAAGAGGTTTTCTAATGGTTAGTTCCAGAATTGTGCATATTAAAGCACTTGGCACTGGATATGTGGAACTAAAAGATGTCACATTGAAATTCAGATTTCTGAGTCCCACTTCTCAAATCTGTGTTATTTCCATCAATACAGGGAATTTCTGCCTCTGCCTTTACCTATCTGTAGCCTAGGAATAATGTTTTGTCTCTTGGCTCTTTCAAGGCTTAATTAATGAATGCATGTTTTACAGCTAGTTGAGAACCTCAGATAAAAGGGTCTATAGAAGTGCAAAGCATTATTATGTTTCAGGAAGCCTGGTTTTCCTTTACATCAGAAAAACAAGACTTTGTGAAGACTTAATTGGGTTTTTTTTAAATTTATAAAGAGGATTAAGAAAACTGAGCCTATCTAAGTCTCCCTACTGGTAAATAAAAAGAAAAAGAAATAAAGGCTAGAAGCAAAGAGAGGATTTATAACAAAATAAATAAATATATCCAAAGAGTAATACACAAGTAGCTGTTTAGAAAATAAAGGGCCAGGTTTTCTGAGCATTGAAATGGTATATTAATAGAAATAAAATTATAAAAAAGAAAAGAGACAAGGTTATAGAAAGTAAATTTTGGAAAGAATCATATTTTAGTCAGTTATCCTAACTTAGTTTCATGATTCCCACAGATAAATGAGAGTTTAAGAAAATCAGTGAAGACAGGCCCACTCTTTCTATGATGTTAGTTATTTAATACATCACATAATACACATAGACATTAACAAATCATTCTGGGTTACCCAAAAGAAAAGAGTAGGTCTTTTATTTTGAGTCAGCTGGAGAACACTGTAATGGCAGCAATCACTGGAAGATTAAAACCAAATCCGTCACAGATGAAATCAGCAAAGCTCCATCTAGACCAGCTCCATTGTTACAGCTGCGCCAGTTCATGGCAGCTGAAACCTGGTATTCAAATATCACTGTAACTTTGTTCATGACGTTAAGGTGGACGAAAGGATAAGCTTTCTTACAGGTTTTCAAGGACTTGGTGCCAATTTGCTAATACTCCTCTCACTACACTTTCTCATGTTTTGTGTTTTCCTGTTACCAGCAAACAGCCATGACAACCTGTGACAGGCTGAAAGAAAGAAACCATAATGAACTGGTGTGTTATGAACCATAAAAAAATGTTTTTCAGATTATATTTTTTGCTCAGTTTGAGGTATTTTGATTTTAAATTTTTAAGTCTTGTGGAGTTTAAAATTGCTTGGGAAATTGAAAATATATTTTTCTGGGTTTTCTTTTAAGGTCAGAGCTACTTTATTCTCATTTGTTCAAAATCAGATACATTTTTGGCCTAGCTTCCTGAGAACAGGGAGTACGTATCACCTTTTGATGTATGTTTGTACACTTACATATATCTCTTTCTGTGTTTTGCCCAAATCTAAGAAAAATGTGAAGAATAATGTGATATTAATTTATTCCTAAAACCATGAAAATGTATGGCTGTTTAAAGACAAGAGAAATCTTTTTTGCATAGAAAATTTAGTACAATTTTTCATCCTGACCAAACGCATCCTGCATTAGCTATCAGAGAACCCACACGTTTTCATCGGCTTTACTTCACTCAGTCATTTTTACTGTTTTTTTAAACCTGAAGAATTTTGCTCACACAAAAAGCAAAACATGACCATCTGATAGAAACAAATGATGCTCAGATAAAAACAATTACCTTAATTTCTCATACAGCTTTTTTTAGGTTCCCATTTAGGAAAGAAGGCCTTCCTCTTTGTGTTAAGAGGTTCCATTGCAACTCTGAGAATAACATTATTTAGCCACAGATTTCTGTTTTCTTCAGCCTTTCATCAAGTGAAAGATATTATTTATCCTATAGACTAACATTTTATAGGTCAGTGGTGTCATTTCAGTCATTTCATGTGGTGCTTATCTTGGAACATTATCAACCGTCAAGTAGAAGAAACACGGATATTTCTCTGCAGATTATCCATCATCATTCTTATTCCAGAATCAGATAGATAATTAGAACAAAATAAGCTTGACTTCAAGTGGTAGAAGGCACAGAAGAGAGTGCCTGTGATGTCCAAGAGTAGAAATATATTTTGTTGGAGAAGGAAATTGAAGTGACTTTGTTTGTTTAGCTCTGAGGAAGTTGTTCTCAGACATCCATGACAGACAGCTAAAAAGAAATCTTCTGTCAATTAGCTTCAAAAATATGAGTAAGTGTTCAATCTTCCTGTGCAAAACTTTATATGATTGGCAATCTGAAAATACTGGAAAACAGCTATCCAGCAGATAAAAACTGACTGGCCCAAACACGTCAGTTAAACATCGAGGACAGCTCCTTATTCCAAAGGACAATATGTGCTCCAGGAAAGGCTATATCAGACAAACAGATGTCTTCGGGAATGGAAGGATTCAAGAATTTAATTCTAAAAAAAGAGGCTTCCAGGGTCATGAAATCTATATCTACAAACGACTGAGGAATTCAATTTAGAACCAATATAGTCCACTCCAGACTTTCTTCTTTTAAAGACTGTTTTTGAGTGCTGTGTGGCTACTCCACTTCCTTTGAGTTTGCTGAGAGTTACTAAGAGGATATTTCTGTAGTTTTAGGCCCATGGATTAATGGATTAACTTCCAAGATGTTTCATGAATATAGTAACTTTTTGACTAGGTAAACCAGAGATGAAGTGTCCCACATATTCAGCATACTCACTAAGAAATTGTATATTAGGAAATGTTCTCCTTTCTCTTTTTGTTCACTTAGGAAGAATGGGAAACATAAAGAACAATGCTGTAATGACACAAAAAAAAATTATGATGGCTTAATGAGTCTTTTCATCTCTCTTCCCTATTCTCCTTGTGTACATTTTCCTTAATACACATAAAAGAGGCAAATAGAAAGATAGGGGCATGAACAGTCGTATCTCTGATAGGATGAAAATGGTTTGTGAGCTCATGGTCACTCTTTGTTTATATTCTATTAACAATTTTCTTTATATCACAATTACACATTGTGTAAAGCAAATTCTTACATGCACATAAATTAGGGAATTATCATCTCTAGGAAATGGTTTTAAGCTTTGTCCATCGTTTGCAGGTGTTGGGAGGATCATGGTGGTGAATTTAATAATTGGCTCAGTGCATTTAGTTATTAAATGTAACTGCCTTTGAATTGAAGGTAAGGATATGCCAGACAATGGCAGAGAGGAGCCAAATAGCTGGAGTGGAGAAGAACAGCTCTGATTGCTTTTATATGCATCCTACATTGAAGAATCCTGAATTGTTGCCTGCAGAGCTTAAAAGTTTGATATTCTTTTTTTTTCTCAATATAGGAAATCATGGTGATTGCAAATCCTAAAGAACTGAAGTTATTTAGAATAGAAGCCGTAAATATATACAGTAGAAAATAGGCCTTTTCCTTTCTTTATAGCTCTAAAGGATTAAAGCAGGATTAAGGAGAGAAGAAAATAGATTTCAAAGCTCTTATGTTTTCCGCTAGTAAGTGTCACAACTGTTTGTTTGTTTGTTTGTTTGTTTGTTTGTTTGTTTCTGGAGGACGTAGTAGGGAAAATCCAAAACAAAGGAAGAAATAACTACAGACAGTAAAAGGTGAAATTACAAAATAATAAGAGTAATATTAACAGTAGTGACATACACATATACATATTTACATACATGTACATGTACTTTTATACAATTAAATCTTACATTTCCACAGAATTTTGTTTCTAAAGGAACTCTAAATATCTAACTAAATTATGTACTGGGCATGCACTGTAGAACCAACTAATGTTTGCAATATTACTTTTCCTGTTTAATTTAAATAATATTCTAAAGTAAACAGAGCTGAAAACAGATTACTAAAGGTACTCTCAGAGGGTATAAGAGAAATAGGAAAGTGTAGTGGTAAATTCTTAGGAACTGCAAATGATCTATGTTGCTTCTTCTCTAATTTCCTGAACATAAAACAATGCTGAAAACATAAAAAATACCTGGTTTTACAAAGCAGCACTTAAATAATATGCTATATTTGTGTGCAGAATATAATTTTTACTCACCCTAAGGCTGTTTTACCTCCCCTTAGGGAGAGTTAGGGCTGAGAATGAAGCAGGAACAGAGGTACCTAGAGTTACTTTAATGTCTCTACATTTTGCTTTCTGTAGTTTCAGAGCAGAAACCCAAAACTCACTAGAGGTAACAGGAATCTGTTTACTAACAGGAAGAGAATGATGGGAACTGGAACCTTTTGACTCAGTTGAAATTGATGGGGCTTGAGGACATGTAACAACTTGTGGCCTTTTTTTTTTTGGTTATGATTTTTTTTTTTTTTTNTATTTTTTTTTTTTTTTTTTTTTTTTTGGTGGCGGTGGTGGCGATGTTTTTGGGGGTTTTTTTGAGAGAAATAAATTATGTACACAGAAACTACTGACAATATGCAGTGAAGTGTGCCTGCTATTGAGCACTCCATGGTGTTGTATATGTGGCTATTGTATCAGGGCTACCTCATATGCCCAAATGGAGGGGTGTAGCTGAGGGCTGACTCACCATCTGAACAAGGGCATCAGTGGGGAGCAGAGTGAGCAGAAAGGATGTCCTGATTCTGCACTTTCTGCATGGCTTCATCACTTTTCTCTCTCTAAAGGATTGACAACTTTCCCTGAGGGGAGCGAGAAAGAAACTAAGAGTGTATTTCCACACAGCACCAACAGTACCCATGTTGGATGGAGAACAGAGGAGATGATTTTTATAAATTTATTTTGACATTTGTAGCTTTTGAGGAATTTGGGAGAACATGTTGATGAAAAACACAATTTAGTAGTATTTTTGTCATGTATAAAGAGGAAAAGTGGAGCAGCTCAAAAGTTCATGACTCAAAAGGATGGGAATCCATTAATTCTATAAGTTATCCTATGTCGCCTCCCCCAAACACCCATACAAAAGCATTCCCAGACTTCCTGGCTTGATCAAAGCCTCCATCAAAAGACTTTCACATCAGGCTCTCTGTACCCACAAGATTACTTGGCAGAGCAGGGAGTGTTTCTGTTCCATGTGGTCAGCAATGGGCACATACCCTCATTCAGTGGTATGAAAACTTTGGTGGCAACTGTGCCGTAAACACATGACCTATGGAAAGAAAAATGTTCTGGCCAACTCCAGTGTTATTAAAAACTGGCCAAACAGGGCTCTGAAGAAAAGCAGAAAGTAACTTATACATCCTTATTAGATGTAAAGGACAGTGTTGACCATTCAACAAGACTTCCACCTATAAATAAGTAAATATCCCGCAGCTACCTATTATGAGAAGAATGGAGAATACTTGTGTTTGACAATTCCTCAGGTATGAAGTAAGTAGATTCCATATATTTATAACTGCCCCAGAAATATTTCTGAGAACTTCCCCACATTTCTACAACAGATATTGACTGATTCTCCTCATTGCACCAAAGCTTATTCAGAAGAAAAAGGTACCCTGAGCTAGATAGATTGAATTTTGTGGAGTTTTTCTCAGAAGGCCATGAAGAAGAGACTTCAAGCAAGATCCCCTTTCCTCATTCCCCATGCTTACCCCAGGCATGGGGGTCTTTTACACTGGGAAATGTGACAAAAGCCATTATATATCCAATGTGCTGACTTTAGTTACTTTCTGAAACCCCGTTTTGTGCATAGCGGGGAGGATATTCCACAGTGGCCAGTTCCATGGGCTATAAGGCTGCTTTTCGCTGCCGCAGCACTGTAAAAGAGCCATAGTGTAGCTGAGAATTGTGCCCTACAACTGTCTGTGCCACTGGGATGCATCCCTTTGGAGGGATTAAAATGCCTAAAATCAGGGATGTAATGTAACGAGGAGAGCACATGGAAAGACAAGAAATATAAAAAAGAGAAAGGGAAGGAAGTGATTTTGAAGAGGATTAATAAAGTATATGTCACCCTGCTGATTNTTTCTTTTTTTTTTCAGCTCAAAATGTTTTCTACTCTCTAGTGTCTTACTTGCCAGTAAATGAATTGCATTGAAAATCTCTGTTAGTATCCTATTAAAAAGGTGAAGTTTTAAAGGCATTTTGCCCCACTATAAATTTGAAGTGATGAAATATAAAAGTAAATATTTTTGCCAGTCTAGTCTGCCCTTTACAGTCCTGCTTTCCTCTAGAGAAACAAAATCTGCCGGCTCTGGATTACATCCATTTGCAATTGCCAACAGATTCTCTCTGATGAATCTTCAAGTGGTTGAGTCAGGTTGGACAGGCAAAATGTCCATCTGTACCATCCCTGATGGATGTAACAAAGCTTGGAATGCATTCACAGTACCAGAGCAGCAATCAAGGGAGCAGAGAACTAGTAGAAATTCTGATCTTTATTTGATGTTTTATATTTTTTAGTCTTACTCTATTTTAATTTAATTTATCTTTTAATATGGATTGAATATTTTCTGCATTTCTCTGCATGAGAAATAGTGAAGTACTTTTCCAAAGCCCAACAGAGAGAATGCTTAGGGGAAATTTTTTTCAAAGCAAAGGCAAGTGTGGGATTTAATCGATCAGCTTCTGTTGATGTTTCTGAAAGTCATGAAGCTAAAACTCTGTATGGTGCTTTGAAAAGATACCCCTAAAATGTCACAAATCTGGTAGGCAGAAATCTGTAGGAGATAACAATGGTACTTTTCTGTCTGTTTGTCTAATTTTAGGAAGATTACCATAATCATATCTAATGACAGTGTATTTTGGGGCAAAATATTTCTATCAAAATAATGTTGACTGTCTAAAATTTCCTATATTCCAGCTTTTAAAATTCAAAGTGTATATTTTGTAGAACGATTTTTGTTTTCCTCATGAAATAATAAATTTCTGTTTATATATATAAATAAACTAAGCGTAAAGTCAAAAATTCTGAAACTCAATGGTTCAAAGCACTTCCCTTTGAAGAATATATAAAGTACAAAGAAAGGCTTAGTCAGGGAATAACACTATGGTCTGAAATAATTTGGACTGAATTTGATCTTTGCTGCAGTTTCCTCCTCAGCATGACCTATAAAAGCCATCCATGAGACCTCTGTTACTTCTCCATGGGAGATGGAGGGGACACAGGGCTCCCGCACAGAGCAGCAGAAGAGAGACAGCAGAGAAAGTCAAAGAAGAATTGGAAGTGATTCTATCTTTACTCAACTTAATCAATATGATAAACACATCTGAAGCAAAATCATTATACAGTTACACGGTGAACTGTTTGAATGAACTGAATATTCTGAAAATAATACTGTCTTAGCTTGGACCAATGTCCAGACAGAACCTTCTTTTGGTTGTAGGTCTTGGCCCTAATTTTAGATTGGTTGTCATCTTTCTGCTATAAATGACTTCTTAGAAGAAGCTACATTTATTTAAAAAGTATTGCAGGAAAATCCATTAGGGACCACCTTATTGGCAGCTGACTGAAGAAAACTAGAGTTATTTTAATGAAACTACCTCATCAAAGATGGTGAATTTTTTTTCCCAGAAGTGTTCTCTAAGATTGAATTTGAAAGAAGAAAAGGTTTAATGACAAATCCACTGGTTCTGTGTTACCCCAACCTCCCCTTTCTCTTTGGACAAATGCAATCTTTGTCCCACTTATAGCACTGTTTATTATAACCGATTCATATGTTGCATCTGAACAACCACTTCTTATCCAGGCAACGATCCTGCTGAGTTCAAAGGCTTCCAGTGATTCAACATAAGGTGTTTAGGGGTGTCTTTTCAAAGTTATGTATCGGTTTAGTCACACAGTTCCTGCTAACATCAAGGGAAGTTGGCTGGTTAAATCCCCATGCAAACTTCCTTTGAAAAAATTACCCCTAAAGCATCCCGTCTGCTGAGGTTTGAAAGGGGACTTCAATCAATATATTTGTGAAATGAAATGCAAAGAAGATCCATTATTTGTACTCTGGATAATCTTGCTTAATAAAAGCTGTAACACAGTGATGGTTAAAACATAGGGGTTCTTATTCTGTTTGAATTAGTCTTCAAATGTTTGTCTAAAATATTCATATCTTTCACTTTACAGAACTGGACATAAAATTTCATTGGAAGAACTTCTGTCAGATGACTGCTTTTTAAAGCTTTTTCTCCAGTCAGAAAGTCTCCATATATGCATACAGATATGTTAATGGGGCAGGCGTATATTTTTATGGGCTTAAATAAGGCTGTTTTCACTTCTAAGGATTTTGAACCATGGAATCAAAATTTCTTAATTTCTTAGTGAAGAGCTACCTCATCTCATTTCAGATATTTAGAGGTTTATTGTCTAATTTCAATTACAATCTCAGACTTCTCAGTATTTAATGGCAATTAAAACTTTCATAATTTCCCAATATAATACAATATAACATAATATTATAATGAATCCTCAGTCTAATATGGTGGAAAATTTTTTAGGCACTAACTTTGTAGTTGAGGCCAAATGTAGTTTCACATGTGACAGCAGTAAATTTCAGCTGTGGCTTAAATCATCCTAAGCTAGACACCTGGACGTCCTGAGATGTATCACAGAGTAATCCCTATTGGTCAGACTCCTGTTGATTATAAAAGTAGACACACAGTCTGTGTTAGATGTAGACACATTCCATTTAAACTGCTGAAGCCAGATAATGTTTATTTTACTATGAAATTTATTCTCTTGAAGTACTGCTCACTTTCCCTGTAAGTGTAACAGAAGCTCAGATTGGTTTAAATACCAAGGTTCCTACTGTTGTATAAACCTGTGCCTTAGCCTACTGTCAACTATAAAACAGAAGCATCATCAATTGTATTGATAAGAGAAGGAAATTCTCTCCTGTCTCATTACTTAGCTCAGAGTGCAGAGAGATTCAAAAGTTAACCTGGATTCTTGAGTGAAAACACTGTGACAATGCCGAAAGACCGATGAGGAACATAAATGTGCATTTCTTGTCCTCTGAATTTATTTTCTGCTATCAGAACTTGTTTTTATTTCAAAATAGGGGGGGAAGATAATAGAAATACAGCAAAGATAGTTTTTGTAACATCATTAGAATCAAAAATGACAAAACAGAACCACAGAATGGTTTGGGCTGGAAGTGGAATAGAGATCACGATGCTTCAACCTTTCGGCTGTGTTCACAGAGACCGTCTACTGGATTATGCTCCTCAAAACCCCACCCAACCTAGTCCTGAACAAATCCAGAATGAATTTTCTGGAAATGTGTTCCACTGCCCCACCACCCTCAAAGCAGATATTTTCCAATGCAATTTTTAAGTCAAAATAAAAAATTCTGGCATCCCACACTATTTTTTTTTTTTAATATATAAAACCTCATCAGATAATTTTCATCAATTTCCCTTAGCAGTATTCCATACTTCTAAGTTACTCTGCTAACTTCTCATGCTGTGGCCTTGCTGGATGATTCCCTCTAACGTGCACTAAAGTAAAAATATTCTGGTGAAAATCACAGTGGTGTGACCAGTGTGAAGACTGGATCATAGAAATTCAGTCAAGTCATGATGTTTGGATCGCATTAGGTAATGGCAGCTGAGTAAAGTGAAATGCAATATTAAAGTCTTCCTGGGAATGGAAATGGGAAGGGGAAGGAGAAGAAGAAGGCAAGGAAAATCCCTATGGACTGTTTCCTCTAGTATCCCTAGAATGTTCAGCATGCAAAGAAGACTTTTTGAAATGTTGTACCTTGTTCGCTGAACTGTGACAGTCAGGACTTATTAATAAGTTGTAGTTCTTGGGGTGCAGGGCCATGAGTTGGACTTGATGATCCTTGAAAGTCCCTTTCAATTCAGGTTATTCTATTCTATGATAATATGAATAAAATTTAACTGTGAAACTCCCTTACTCCCACAGAAACGATCTCTCAGTCTGATTCTCTCAATCAGAACCTGAAGTTAGAGCTGAGGTTCGAGATGACCAAGACAGGACATCGCCACAAAGCACCACAAGGCTTTGATGTAGTTGTGTATTTATTTTGTTGGCAGAGCGGATCATTCCTAGTTCACATTCTGCTTTTCTGCCTTGCTCACCCATCCTCCCCCCATTCTCTTACTTAGATTCACATCTCTCCTTTTTTTCTCCTCTCCCAGTCTCCCTCATGTCAGAGACCTGTGCAATATCATTTTCTGCATAATGGAATCTAGAGTGACATTAATGTAAGTGTAATTTTATAGTGGGGAATGGGCCTAGCTGATTGTTTCTACCTGCTGTGTTTTGATGATAGACATTGGGATGTCACCATCTGTGTAATGAAATTTCACCTCCATAATGGTTCAGATTATCAAACATTCTTCCAAGCTGTCTCGCAGAAATTTATTTATTTATTTGTTTGTTTGTTTACTCAATAAGGATGGCAAAGTTGCTCATCTCTGAGAAGTAGAAGGAGAGTGGGAAGGGGCAGGGGTGGGTGAGGAGAGTGGGAGGGGGTTCTGAAAAACAGCCATGAGTGGAAAAATAATAATAATAATAAAAATTATCATCATGCCATGGAAGAAAATGAGATCGTGCCATCTTTGTGTTCAGTACTGTATCCACATTCTCTTACTTCCCCATCTCCTCTAACAAGAAAGAACAAGACACCAAAGCCATATTCCAAACAGAATACTGGCATGCTAAAGCAGCAAGTACCAATTCTGGAAATTTTACGGCTATGACGTGTCTTTGTTTCATTCATACCATACTTTCCCTGATATTGATATGTGCTGCATAATGCACAATGCAAACTTTTCTTCCTTCTACATGTCTGATGATTACGAAGCTAAGTGATTCAGATTAAGAGGAATCAGAGATGTAGAGACAACATTTCAGATCATGGTAAAAACCATTTCTACACATCTGCACTGTTTGGGATCAGGAGCTAGTCCAGAAGATCACTTAATCCTTCTTGATATTTCTGTCCTGTCACTTTCATATCTATGTTTCAGAGGGTCTAGTTTGTAGACTCTCCTTTTCCTTCTTTTCCTAGCGAGAAAAAACAAGGTTCTGGACACTAGAACCAGCAGTACTGTGTTTCCCCATGAGAAACTTCTATTGAGCAATTACATATCTCTTTTTCACTGCCCTCTCCCTCCTCCTGCCCCCCAGCACCCTTCTTATGTCCTGCCACCTCTGCAGAGAGTAAAGCCTCAGGTTTTCAGAGAGGACAAACAGAAACCCCACCCATCAGTCACAGCTAGAACAGGTGATGTTTTTCTTTTGCTGGCTGAAGTTATAGCATATATTTACTTAAAACTTCCAGGTGTGCCACCATCTCTGCAGACCAGATGCTTTTAGATGCATTTTGTGCCTTCTGCTTGAATGCCAAACTCCAGAAATCCCACAAAACATGTACACTGTAGCTACCTAGGACATAGTTTTGAGAAACTCCAGGAAAGTTATAAATATGAAATGCTGCATTTTGACATTACAAATCAAAAGTTCCTAGGGAATACTGGGTGTATCAAGTGTGCAGACACTTCCACAAATGTAATAAGCTTACTGTATGCTCTCATGCACATAAAAATTTTGCCTGGAAAACGATGGATAGTCCTGTTCTAAGAGATCATTCAAAAAGATGCTAACCAATTTGACTCTTCTATCTCTAATAAAACATTTAATTCACGGGCATATATGCCTGTGAGAGTAAAGAAGCACAAATCTCTTTATCTGGCCCAGTGGAGTGTGAGAGGACACCCATTTTCACAGATGAGTTCGTACTACAAGGAACTGGAGAGTTACCAAAAAAAAAAAAAAAGGTATTTTTTAAATCTTTAGAGTGAATAGAAAATTCCTTCTCCACGTTTTCATATTCTGTACCCTTCCTGAGTGTCCACCAGAAGACAATCTGTGGTAATATTCACTGTTTTACATCTGTTTAGTTCCTCGGTTTCTGATGGCCCAGTAATCATGTGGAGTTGACCTCCTCTTCCATGTTACATTTTCTTCCTCCAGTACAGGACTTTTTTTATGGAGAAATGGCTCTTAATGGCTCTTCATGGCTCTTCATGGCTTCTACCTTGCTCATGGGCTAAATAGGCCTGCAAATTTTTTTCTTAGAAAGAAAAAGATATAATAATAATAATGATGATGATGATGATGATGAATAGCACTTTGTTCATTTTAACTGTAGAATTTTTCTTCTGTCATTAAATAGTTAATATTTTATCCCAAACTTATGCAAAGCTGAAGTAATGGAAATAAAATGCTGGAAGGTTTTTTTTTTCTCCCAGTAAATCTTGTCTGGGGAAGAATAATTACTCAATTCAAAAAAAAAAAGTTTACTAAATTGAATAATTCTTCCCTCTATATTTTTTTCTCATGATTATTTTAACTAGTCTAGATAATGACATTATTAGCTAATTAGTGATAAATGTCAGTAATTTTATTTTACTGAGACCATTTGAAGTAGCATATATTTATGCAAAATGCAGATTGACTGAAACTTAGGAGGTATCAAGTTCATTTATGCTCCAGAGGCCCTGCACTGAACCATTGCAGCACTTAGACCTAGCTTCCACAGATGAAAATGGGACTATGGATGGGTGGGCTCCCAAGAGAAAAGAGAATTTTATGCTGATTAGCACTCTCTTACTGTAGCTCTTGGCATATGGAAGACAAATAAGTTTCCTCTAATCACAGATCATTTTGAGAAAAGAGTTTGGGAAGCGAGTTAGGCACTCCCAGTCCTAGATGCTTCAAATGGAAAAGGAAATGAGGCCTGGACTCCTCTTTGCCACTGGAGCTGGCCAGGTGTGGCTGGAGGGAATGTTTAAAGCAAAGACATATGTCACAAACTAATTCCTCCCTCAACAGCAACCCAAACAACTACCACCTGCTGCCTGAGTCATATTCCTCTAGGAATTTTGACTCATCTTCTTCAGCTTTACAAGGACAAACAGTGGTAATGCATTTAAACGGCAAGAGGATAGGTTTAGATCAAACACATAGTGAGGAAGTCTCGAGGGTGGTGAGGCCACCCTGGCACAGAGAAGGGGTGGCTGCCCCATCCTGGAAGTGTTCATGACCAGGCTGGACGGGGCTTTGAGAAACCTGGTGCAGTGGAAGGTGTCCCTGCCCATGGCAGGGAGCTGGAAATTGATGACCCTTAAGCTCCCTTCCAATCCAAATCATTCTAGGATTCTAGGATTCTATGAATTTACTTCTAATCCTCAAATTACTCTCATGCTTTCCAGCCAAAATAAGCCCTCAACTGGGGATTACTCTGATTTCTTTGTTTTGCTTCTTGAAGAAGGAAATCTATAGAATCTCTTGGTTCTTCCCATGGACCTAAGGTAGCAGACATGCTCTTTTGAAGTTTCCAATTTCTTTTCTCTAAGAAGTGCCCTGAAAAGCAAAATATTTTTTCCCTTTAGTAAGTATTTTAGTTTTCACCTAAAACACCTTAGTTTTTTTAGGTATTTATGTAATACATAGGTATTTATTAAATATGTCATATATAATTATGAAAACTCTAGTGGAAAAATACAGTGTCTTCCACCACCAGTGTACAGCAGACAGGAACACTGAATGCAGGAGGAATTTCTGAGCTCAGAGGCTTGTGAGTTTCAGGGCAGTAGAGTCTGCTCCCTGTCAATGACTCCATCCATGCAGATATTCACTCACCATGCAGCACTTCTGGGTGAGCCTCAGCAATTCCTTCCCTGCTGTGTGCACAGATCAGAGAATCACAGAATCATTTAGGCTGGAAAAAACCTCTGAGATCATCGAGTTCAGCCTTTGACTGATCACCACCTTGTCAACTAAAACAGAGTACTCACTGTCACATCCAAAAATTTTTTGAACCATTCCAGGGCTGGAGACTTTATCTCAGCCATGGACAGTCCATTCCAATGTTTAACAACCCTCTCCATGAAGAAATTCCTCCTACTGCTCAACCTGAACCTTCCCTGGTGCAGCTTGAAGCTATTTCCTTGGCTTATCAGTGGCTGCCTGAGAGAAGAGGCCAAGTCCCTGCATCCTCCTGTCAGGGAGTTGTTGTCATGGGTTGGCGCTGGTCAAATGCCAGTGCACCCATGAGTGCATGTTTTTCTAATAAACTGCTGTGAGATGTGATCGAGAACAGAGCAGAGCAGGCCTATAACTTGAAATAGGAAAAAAAAAAATTATTAACCTATACAATGACAGACAATAGATAACAACAGACAATAGACACAGAAAGAAAACCCAATCACCCAAAGGCAGAAAAGAAAACCTCCCAGAACACTTTTCCTCCTCCCCCCAATTTCCATCTCTTACATGCTCAAGAGTTGTCACCAGCACATACTTTCATCTACTTGCTTGAACCTTCCACAACCCTGGGTTCCCAATCCAAGCCATTATCACTTAAAAACCCAATCTTCAATCCATCCAGAGAGAGAAAAAGGAGTGTCTCTCACACCACAGACCCCCCACAGGAAACACAGATCCATTCTCCCGTGCTCCCACGTCACCCATGACACCACCCGGAGAACTCCACCATGGTGACACCCTCCTTTCCATGTCCAGTGCTCTCAACACCATCCATGGGACAACCAGATAGGGCTCTTTTAAGGATGTTTGGCCCAGTACCAAAAACCAGCCATCTTCNTCTTTTCCCCCCCTGGGGCCCGGGCCTACCCCAGTCGGGCCCACCTGGCTCCCCTCCCCCTCAGGGGAGAGGAGAGGGATACTTCCCTGCCGAAAGCAAAGCCAGGAAAGAGGGAGTGCATCGGGAGTCCTGGCTTTTAACTCCTTGTGTCCTCAGAGGTGTGTCCAAACTCTCAGTGGCCACCGAAGATGCCAACATCCAAACTTGGCCACTGATTGGTTTGACCTCACCTTCCTGAAAAAAAACTCATTTCCCCTCAAACCAGGACAGTTGTGGAGAGTGGGAAGGTCCCCCCTGAGCCTCCTTTTCTCCAGGCTGAGCCCTCACAGCTCCCTCAGCTGCCTGGTGGTCCAGACCCTTCCCCAGCTCCATTCCCTTCTCTGGAAAAGCTCCAGCCCTTCAATGTCATTCTTGCCAAGAGGGTCCCAGAATTGGACACAGCACTGGTGCAGTCTAACCAGTGTCACATACAGGGAGATGCACTCTGCCAGCAGGTGCCATCAGGAGAAATCCATAATTCAGAATACTCGAACAACCATTTATAACAGTTTTCTACTCTCTGTCGTCTCAAGTTCTTGTTTTTGTTTTTCCTACTGCATTAGCAGGGAATCTGGGCATATGCCAGCTTGAAAGACTGAGAAAAGACCTATCACGGATGGCTCGAGAGAGACATATGCAACTTGAGAGCAACTGTCTCCCACCTTCAGCCTGAAGGGAGAAAACAGGAATACATTAACCATCAGCAACGGTTAGCAAAAGGGCTCTGTATTTCTAATCAAAGTAGCCTGTGACAAATTAGGGAGTGTGTCTGTCTGTGTATAATGCCTATTTTTTTTTGGTACATAACTAGACTTTAATAAAATAAAATATTTATAGGAAATAAATGAAGAGACATTTCCCGGGCAGCAATTTTTAAAGCTGTCAATAACTGTTGCAAATGCTTAGTGCTTCTTTCAAGAAATAAATTGAACCATATTAACCATGTATATCATCGTTTGAGTCATCACCCTCTAAAACACAGATCTGCCAGAAGTTGAGAGGCTAAACCAGGGAAACAACTATTGCATATTTGTGTGGTTATTTTCTTTTTCCCCCTAAGTATTTGTCTTTGACCACTGCCACCTGCAGAACATTAGGCTTGTGAGACCTTTGTTTTGACCCTGCAAGGTGGGGCCTATCATCCTGAATTATTAGCACTAACACTGACTTATAGTCCTCTTGTTTTTATAATTTTATTATAAGTGTTGTCTCCAGTTGCTATACAAACATATGGTCACAGCTCTACAGAATTTACCTTTTCTCTGAATGTGTTGAACAAACCCACAACATGAGCTAACCCTTTGGTCATTTAATTGCTATTGATAAAACAGAGGTCTGGGTACTATCACGCCAATTAAATTTCTATTTGCTATGTGACGTCCACAAGGAGAAGTGAAGTTGTGACACGAACAATAGAGAGAGACATTAATGAGGGTTTTGCAAAGGCTCAGGTTCACCTGGTCTAACTTTAGGTGTTTGCCTGTGTCACACAGTTTAGAACACAGCTGACTTGACCTTCCTCTGCAAGCAGTGAGGACAGGTCAGGAATTAATACATTTCTCAGGCAACATTAGATATACTTCTTTTTTGTGAGTGATTATAGGGCAATTTAGGATGATTGCACTCCTAATTTGGATCCCTCAGTTATTAATCGGTGGGATGAATAGGGGGTCTTAAGCCCAGCAGAGGTTACGCTTTGAATTTGCAGTAATGGAAACAATGAACCCAGATATATGATACTGGAGCAAAACTAAAATATCATCAGAATAAATCACTCTTTTTTTCCTCTTTGAGAGAATAAAGCTAACCTAATGTCTAAACCAAAACTGACCAAGTTTATTAAAATATGGGACTATTACTTTATACAATGGGTTGTTGGTTGCTTTTTTACACCACAGTTATAAAATTGTATTTTGTTGATATTTTAAAAGCAGTTTTTAAGGTATAGCAGTGATAATAATGAAATAAAATATAGAACACTTGTTGGGTTTTGCTTTCATGACAAATAGGCACTGACAAATCCATGCCACATTACCATCCTTGATTGCTCTGATGGAACTCATTTTCATCTCCTGTTCCTCTAATTACATGAAAATTGCATACTTTTTATGCATGACACATTTTCTGCAGCTTTAGAAAAAGGTTGTGAAGGGGAAAAAAAACATTTATCAGTTTTTATCCCCCAATCATAAAGGCTATATGTCATCTAACCAGCGATCAATCCAGCTTTAACTGCCAGATTTCTATGGTATTGTTATAACCAAAAAAGGAAGTATATATTAAAAAATATTTTTAGTTGTGTTTTCCCCCCTTATCTCTTAAGAATAGATATTTAGAGTGGTCTTGTCACCAGTCTGTTATTCTCTTTCCAGATATTCCTTGCCTGATTTCAGATTTCAAAGTATGGATGAATGATTCAACACTGGAGGAAGTAGAAAAGATTAACCTTAAAAAATAGTACCTCTTAAGCTTTCCCCTGGTTCCTCAGGTTTTGTTGAAGATTTATTTTAATAGCCAGATGAGAGAGGTGAAAATCAGCGTCATTGCTGAAGAGACATTAAAAAGTAAATGGACAGTACTAATAAACTACAAATACAAGGATAAATCTGGTGACACATACCTGTGCTTTAGTTTGCTTTCATTATGGAAAATGGAGAGGTGGAGGGGAAATAAAAATTGATGTTGTCAGTCTGTATTTAACTGGAACGGGTTTGCACCACGTGGGTGCATTTTCTTCTTTCCAGGGTGATAATTACTCTAGTTATTTTTCTCCTGGACAATAGCTCTGATTGACAATACAAGCTCCAGTCACTTGCAGGCCCTTCTGAAGTTTGGCTGAAAATCCTCATAGAACTTCAGCAGTGATCACCTCTTGAGCTTTGAGGATAATTGTGTTTCAGGATGTTGCTATTATTTTGGCATTTATTTCTAAGTTACTCATTACTCATGCTATTTTGTATATGTCAGAGATATCTAGAAGCACAAGCAACAGACACAATTAAATGAAACAGAATGCTCAAGCCTCTGAATTGAAGGCTAGTTTGGACCTTGGATATACAGAGTGCTCTACCTTCAGTCACAGGCTAAAGCTGAGAATCTTGCTAGAATAAATGGGATAAACCCATACCGGATAGTGGAAAGTAAGTATTGAAACTCCTGTTTTCTTCTCCCATGGAATCAGTTCCTGCAGAAACAAAATCTCCACAGACCGAGCAAAGTAAAGTTGTATGACTTGCAGTGCTGTCAGTGCTGGCAGGCAGTGAAAGCACATCGGTGTGTCTGGTGACTGACACATCTGACTCTGCCCTTCTACCTACTGTTGTATATAGAAAAGACTCTTTTGTGTTGGGAAAGGCCTCTCCCAGGAAACCCACTGTCCTTATTCAAGCTTCACATTCAAGAAAGTGCAAGCCTTTTAAACTCTAGAAATAAGACTTGGTTCTGCAGATTTTTTTTTGTGAGTTAAAATGAAAAGGTGATCTTGGTGATAAGAGCACAGAGAACTGAAAGCTTCCTGCAGCACTCACAGTAAAATGGCAAGTCAGAAAATGAAGCTGGTATAATACATCCTGAAGAAAGAGTGCCATGCCATGAGCTCATTCTGGTCTGATCTGCATACAGTTTATTTCCAACATAAAGCATTCACAAATAAATAAAGTACCAATCTGTGCCCCTTAAACACCCATCCACATTACAGCAAGACTTCTTTCCCCTTTCTCTCACATTTGTTTATTACACTCACTGGTTACATCATCTATTAAATTAACCCCCATTCTAGTTCTTAAAAACCTGTGTAACCTTGAGTAAAGTTATCACAGATGATAAAGGCATCACAGACAACTAATCCAACTTCACTTCAGCCCCTGCAATGCTTTTATCTTTGTAATTTGTTCTGGTGCTGGGGATGAATAAAAAGGGAGCTTTGCTAATCACCTGAGAAAAGTTATGCACACTGTGTGTGTGCAAAACTGGGGACTAAATTTTGCATACTCTGCAGAAGAAGGACTGTCTCCACCCAGGGATGAAATTTTCAGTGAACTTGATAGAATTATTGTAGTCATTTTACCAGAGCCAAGATTTAATTCTGTGTTTTGTGGCTTGTATAATGTTTAGTTCACTGGAGCCCCTACACACTGGCAAAATATTGTCAATTAATAATAATGTATTTGTTTATTTTCTTTTTCTGAAACTATGAAATGGAACCTTTAAATAATTAACATCCACTCTGTTTCTTAGAAAAGTCTGTATTTCCTATGTTTTTTAATAATGACAGTAAGAGAGTTAACTATAAATTAATACATTTTGGAATGAAAGTAGCAATGAAGTTTATTTAGCTTTACAAAGAAAAAAAAAGAAAACACTTTTTTGTCTTTATGTTCTTGTTATTAAAAACCTGGGTATTGATACATGGAATTTCTAGTATGGTGCAAGTGTACTAATGGTGCAAGTGTTCTTTGAGGAATATTTCAATTAAGAAGTCTGTATTGAAGCTGGGCTTGCAATTCTTTTTACACTAGGACATACAGTTGACCACAAGGCATTCACAAAAACACCTAATGATCCCAGAGTTTCATAAATGAGATATAAATCTATGCATGTTTGAAAATTCACTCTTCAAAAATGCCTGATGCAAGAGCTTCTCCTAACGAATCTCTGGAAACAGTAAATGAATACGTATTTCAATGTCAACAAGAGTATGTAGCTTTGAGAATGAAGATTGTGACAGCAAAATTATATATTTTCAGACAAATAAAAGAAATGTTGTTTCTGTTACCAGCAGTAATGATTTGCTTGATCTCTGATGAACTCCATTGTGCTTCTGTGCTTTAGGATCCCTGCCTATAAAGATGGGTTCAAAATTCTTGATGTGAAGACATGCAAATGATTCCCCTTGCAATGAGGAACAAATACAATTATTTCTGAAGTGGCACCTAAAGCAATTTTGTTCTTAAAATTTTGCAGGAAGTTAAATAATATATAATTACAGGCATTAAATGTGAAGGAACAAGCTTTTTAATGCTCTGTAAATGCCACATGCTCCTGACCTGATAATGTCAATCCTGTACTGTGAACTTCTCTAATCCAGAACCATCCTCTGGGGGTAGGGTGGAGGAGTTTTTTTTTAGTTATTGTGAAAGGGAGGGTATTTTCTTCCATGATGGAGAAAATGTAAAGCCCAATGAACCGAATCAGGTACATATCATTTGGCTGAGTTGAAAGAAAATCTACAATTGTGCAATTAAAGAGATTTAGCGAGAAGTTCATGGGGGGTATAATTAGGAATGATGGGATGAAATCAAGGAAACAAAAATGTGTTAAAATATTACAGCATGCACCTTACTGTGAGATCTATTAGATTACAGAAATATTTAGTGCTGGTATGGGTAAACGTCTGGATCTACCAAGCAATGAATAGTGAGCCTGAACACTGGGTGTGAACACCAGGATCTGCAAGCTCTTTCCTGATTCTCCATCTCTACACTTTCTCTGGAAGCCATGAGGTCCTGCAAGGGCCAGATATGCATGACAGAAACCATAATAAGAGCTAAATGAGGCTTGTTTTTTTTGTTTGTTTTGTGGGGATTTTGGGTTTGGTGGGTTTTTTTGTTGTTGCTGTTTGTTGTTTGTTTTGGTTTGGTTTTTGGGGTTTTTTTCACAGAATCACTAAATTAGAAGAGACCTTCAAGAGCATCAAGCCCAACCCATGTCCCAACACCTCAACTAAACCATGGCACCAAGTGCCACATCCAGTCTTTTCTTAAACACATCCAGAGATGGTGACCTCACCACCTCCCCGGGCAAACCATTCCAGTACTTTATTATTCTTAGTAATAAACAAAATCTTTTTCTTACTATCCAACTCGTATTTCTCTTGGTGCAGCTTAAGACTGTGTCCTCTCGTTCTGTCAGTTGCTGCCTGGAGAAAGAAACCAACCCCCACCTGACTACAGCCACCTTTCAGGAAGTTGTAGAGAGTGATAAGGTCACCCCTGAGTCTCCTTCTCTCCAGGCTAAACAACCCCAGCTCCCTCAGTTGTTCCTCACTGGATTTGTGTTCCAATCCCCTCACCAGCCTCGTTACCTTCTCTGGACACGCTCAAATGTCTCAATGTCCTTCCTGAACTGAGGGGCCAGAGCTGGACACAGCACTCGAGGTGTGGCCTCACCAGTGCCCAGTACAGGGGAAGAATGACCTCCCTGCTCCTCCTGGCCACACCATTCCTGATACAGGCCAGGATGCCATTGGCCCTCTTGGCCACCTGAGCACACTGCTGGCTCATGATCCACTGTTGTCAACAGTACCCCCAGGTCCCTTTGTGCCTGGACACTGTCCAACCACACTGTCCCCAGCCTACAACATTGCAGGGGGTTATGTGGCCAAAATGCAGAACTCAGCACTTGGACTTGTTAAACTTCATCCTATTGTACTCTGCCCATCCATCCAACCATTCCAGGTGTCTCTGCAAAGCCCTCCTGCCTTCCAACACATCAACACACACTCCCAGCTTAATGTCATCCACAAATTTACTAATGAAAACTCATTACCCTCATCCCTGTCATCAATGAAAATATGGAACAGAACTGGTCCCTGCACAGACCCCTGAGGGACACCACTGTTGACTGGCTGCCAGCTGGATGAACCACCATTCACCATCACTCTCTGGGCCCGGCCATCCAGCCAGTTCCTAACCCAGCAAGGAGCGCTCCTGTCCAAGCCGTGGGCTGCCAGCTTATCCAGGAGTGTGCTGTGGGAGACAGTGTCAAAAGCCAATCGTGTCCAAATAGACAACATCCACAGCCCTTCCTGCATCCACCAGGTGGGTCACCTGGTCATAAAAGGAGATCAGGTTGGTCAAACATGACCTACCCCTCTAAACCCGTGCTGGTTAGGCCTGAGACCCTGGCCATCCTGTAGGTGCTGTAAGATGGCACTCAGTATAAACTGCTCCATTACATTACTGGGTACTGAGGTCAGGCTGACTGGTCTATAATTACCAGGATCATCCTTCCTGCCCTTTTTGTGAATGGGTGTCACACTGGCCAGATTCCAATCATCTGGAACCTCGTCAGTAAGCCAAGACTGTTGGGAAATGATGGAGAGCGGCTTCACAAGCTCATCTGCCAGCCCCCTCATCGCCTTGGGATGAATTCCATCTGGGCCCATAGATTTATGAACATCCAGGCAGCTCAGCAGTTCTCTGACTGCCTCCTCCTGGATAGCAGGAGGACCAGTCTTCTCCCTGACACCATCTACCAACCCAGGAGGACACTTGTCCTGAGGACAAGCCATGTTCCCATTAAAAATTGGAGGCAAAGAAGGCATTAAGCACTTCTACCTTCTTCTCATCTACAGCAACTAAGTTCTCTCCCTCAACCAATAAGGAACAAAGATTGGTCTTACCCTTCCTTTTACTATTAGTATATTTGTAAAAACATTTTTTTTTATCCTTTATAAAAGTTGCCAAATTAAGTTCAAACTAAGCTTTGGCCTCCCTAACCTTTTTTCAACGTAACCCAGCAACCCCCTTAAATACTTCCTGTGAGACTTGACCCTCCTTCCAAAGATGATACATCCTCTTTTTATTCCTAAGTTTCTTCAAAGCCTCATTGCCCATCCAGGCTGGATGTTTGCCTCATTGACTCATCTTTCAGCAACAGGGACTGTTCCTGAACAGTCTGTTCCTGTGCCCTCAAGATCTCTCCTTTGAAGCACAACCACCTTTCCTAGACTTCTTTGTTTTTAAATGTCGGCCTCCCAAGGAACTCTCTGAATAAGTCTCCGAAACAGGCCAAAGTCTGCCCTCCAGAAGTCCAATGTGAAAGTCTTACTGATGTACCTCCTGATTTCACCAAATATCAAGAACTCTATAATTTCATGATCACTGTGCCCCAAGAGGCCTCCAACCTCCACATCTCCCACCAGCCCGTCTCTACTTGCAAACAACAGGTCTAACATAGTCCCTACAGGTCAAACATAGTCCCTCCCCTGGTGGGCTCACTCACCAGCTATGACAAAAAGTTATCTTCCACACATTCCAAGAACCTCCTGGACTGCCTCTTTTCTCCTGTATTAAGTTTGCGGCAGATAACTAGGAAAAGTCACTGGCAAGACTTTAATTTAAAAAGTTACCTACAAGAACAAGGGCTGGTGATCCTGAAACACTCTCTATCTGCTAATAGAATAAGCTGTCCACCTCTTCTTGGTAGGGTGGATGATAATACACTCTCAGTATGATGTCAGCCTTGTTGGCTTTCCCCTTAATTCTTACTCATAGGCATCAACATCATTGTTATTAGTTTCAATACTCATGGCATCAAAAACCTCCCTAATGTAAAGGGCTACCCCTCCACCTCTTCTCCCTTTCCTGTCTCTTCTGAAGAGCTTGTAGCCATCGAGTGCCGTGCTCCAGCTGTGTGAGCCACCCCACCACGTTTCTGTGATGGTGACTACATCATAGCTCTGCTGTGTCCAGTGCTTCTTGGTTGTTATCCACCTTACACTCAAAAGCAGCACCTCTTCACATCAGGTTATCACACTATACATCAGTGAAATATTCAACAGAAAACTAATGAGGTGCAACAAGAAAAAAAAAATAATCACAGACTAATAGAATTATGAAGGTTGGAAAATACCTGCAGAGCTTCAGGACACAGTATGTATATCTGCTTGAACTGTTAATAACTATTTTCCTATACATTAGCAAGGAAGAAAACTCACTATTTACGTACCAAGACCTTAAGCACCAGCTGAGCAAAATTATGCACAAAGCTCCAAGCTATCATTTTCAGTGTGCAGGGATGTTGATAATATCTGTACGGCAGGAAAGTGCCCATAATCACTGATCACCAAACCTCTTAACTGATTTGAAAAGTGGGAGAGGGAAAGCAATTTTAGTTTTAACTCTTCTGACGATTCAGAGCAGAAGGCATACTTCTTGGGTGATGGTTTAGAAATGGTGTACTGAATGCTGATCTTCAGCACAACAGTTCTGATAGTGATGGACTTCAAGGTTGAGAAATTATTCTCCTGTGAATATAAGACACCACAAGTCAGAACATTGTCCAGAACAACCATTTACTTTAGACAGTGAAGCAAATCTTCCAGGCCAGAGAGAGATATAATTTTTAATCTGAAATTTTAAGCCTTATATCAAAAAGGTGAACAAAGAATTTTTTGAAAAAAGTTCTCAAAAGACATTATTTTTACAGGAAGGAAAAGATCTCCTGTCACTTATGAAACTCATTGATCTGGAAATGTACTGTCATGAAGTTTGAAAAAACTTGTGAAAACTCTGAGTGTAGTCCTTCAGTAAGGTTGTTAGGCAAGTGGTGATAAACAATCACCCGTGTTTAAGAAATACAGGTGTAAGGCTTTATTCTTTGCAAACAGATTTCTGTGTCTATATTATCTAACAATAAATTTTACCATATGATTTGATATGTCACACGGTTCCAATATTTNATTCCTTCCTTCCTTCCTTCCTTCCTTCCTTCCTTCCTTCCTTGTTGTCATTTTTGATGGACAATATTGACTTATAACAGTATCATAAAGCATAAAAATGTAAAGGGAAAAATATATCTCAAAGCATAAATTGTATTTATTCTCTTCAATCCTGTCACGCATACATATAACATATGTATGTTATGCACTAAAGTCATACAGATGTAAAATAGGATATGCGTAAAGATCACATACAAGTGTGATAACTCTGAAACCTCCAGCAAGGAAATGTATTTTTATTAAACAGCTGAGTAGATGAAGTTTGACATCTATATATAAAATTGAAAACAGTTTAAACATAGGCAGTGAAATTCTACTCCCTCTGAATTGTGTTGTATCAGGTAAAAAATAAGAAATGAGATTTTAGCCACACTTTTCTGTGTCCTGCCCACCCCTTCCCTCCAAGTGCTGTGGATCCAGAGAGAAAGGTTTTATAATGTTGAAAGATCCATCCACAAACTCCACCAAGATAAAGGAAGCACCAGAAAAGTCTGTGAACTCCTTGCTTTTGTCACCATTTTAACAGAAGTTCTGTTATACAGGATTGGATTTTGCTTTTTGTAAGATTTCACCAAAACCAGAAGACCTTTAGAGGACATATCAGTCACAGTTGCAGGATGCCCTGTGACAATCCGTTTACGATGCGACAAAGTTTTCCGTACAAAAATACATACTTGCACACAGGAATAAAGCAGGTTGGGCTTTTGACTCTAGCACGTTTCCTGTGTGGTGGTTTCAGTTTGCCTACCCCAAACAGAAACTTTGTGAAGTATATCTTCATAAGGGCTGCCGCTCTGCTTCCTTCAGCTGAACGTCATTTACCGACAGAAAGTAGAGAACAAACTGATTTTTTTTCTCTTTGGTTTTTCATACACAAACTTTCACTTTTGCTTTAGTGGGCTGCTTTATCTCAATATACAAGTTGCTCTCCCTCTTATTTTCTCTGCCCTGTCCATCTGGGAAGTGGAAGTGATAGAGAAGCTTGGTGGGTTTGGTGGGCACCTGGTGGTCAGCCAAGGTCAACCCATCACAAAACTTACTAATTAATAAGGATGTATTTTCCACAGAGGGCCAAGAACACTCTAGGTGCCCATCATCAGTAGCTTGGAGAGGCTTAGATTCCCTGATATATTGCAGGGATGTTGCTGTAACCTGCTTTGTCCTTCCATCAGGCTGTGCCTGTGTCCAATCCTGACTGCTATTTCTGCTGTAATTGTGAACGGCTTTATTTTTCAAACAATCTCAGCTCTCTCTATGCTCCCCTGGTCCCCTTATAGAAAAATAATTTGTTTTTCTTTCTGTGCCTGAAGATTTTGTAAACATTGGATTCCGTTCAAAGGGTCTCTTCCACCATCCACCCACTATTTATGGATGCTGCACCAACTGATAGAATCATGAGGTGTGTGCAGGGTGTTTTAACAGGTAAAGAGTTTTAGACATGAACTGCCTAAGAGCCTTCAACTCCCTCAGTTAGTCTTCCCTATGCTCAAGCTGAATAAAAGAATAATCCTATCCTCCTTTACAATGTTAATAAATATTTGCTTACCACTTTGCTAAGCCTGTGTGTGACCTTTGGGTGGACTGTAATTTACCCCATTGTCTATTTGTTTATTTATGTATTTAAATAAATACTTAAATCATGAGAAAGCTTCTTAGATTTCTAGATTCTGTTCCCATTACTGACTCATATATAACACAGCTCAGATATTAAGGCTTATGCATTTCCATGCCATACCAAGTAACTATCTCAATTTTTTTAAAATATTAGATAAGTTAATTTAGCCATTTAATTTGTATAATGTTGATAATATTTATGTTGTATCTGTAAAATTGAGGAAGGTGGATAATAAAAAAAAATGTGTTTTACTTAAAGGAAATGCTGGCTTTAACATGAGTTTTCCTGTCAGCCTTCTGAGAGAGTTGTCCTTGACACCAAATGCCAAAACATCTTTTTTATATAAATTATTAAGAAAGAGCATTGCATATGTTTTGCACCAGATAAATTATGCACCCATTTTAATCTAGACGAGAAATAAGGAATTCCTAGTTCACTGCACATCTGAATTTTGTATGGAATTTTGCACATACTGTGATGCTGGGCCCAATATTTTATGCATCAGCATATCTCATGTTTTCTTTATAAACTGCAGAGAATTTGCACACTGAGTTATGTGTTTTATAAAAGGAAAGAAAGAATCTAAAATTAAAATAATGTAATCAAACAAGGAGTGTTGCTTGGGGTTTTTTTTTCTGCCATTTCTTCCTTCTTCCTTCCCCCTGAACCTTTTCCCATTCACTTTTGGATTATTTTGAATCTCTGGAGTTACATGAAATTTCATAAATTAATTTCTCAGTAAGAGGCTGAAGAAGAAAAAAATCCAGTGCACAAAATGTAATAATCTAAATGCTACTCTGGTCTCAGACTTTTGCTCATATGAAGTAAATTCAAGCAAAGTTTTGGGTTTTGGGGGTTGGGGTTTTTTTTGTGTTTGTTTGTTTGTTTGTTTCTTTGTTTTGGGTTTGGGGGTTTTTTAATGCGTTGAATAATGTGGTTACCTTATTAATTTTCACCATTTTTTTTAGTCCTGCCAAGATTGCCTCTAGCAAGGGGTATTGATAGGGAAAGATGAGAAACATAGAAGGTTAACACAGAAGGGCAGATAAACAAATAGAATTTGATCCAAAGCCTGCTTGAGTCAATGAGAGATTTTCCCATTGACTTCAGGAGACTTTGGCTCTAACCCATCAGGCATTTATATATCAATATGGTGAAATGCTGAGCAGCTCCTATGAAATGTCAGTTGTCTTCAACTCCCATCCATGTCAGAAAGAGTCAGGGGGGTTCACTGCCCTGGAGATCTGGAGTGTTTAAAAGCTAATAAGAAAGTACACGGCTGAGAGAGTAACAAGGGGACAGAGACCACAGACTTTACTTACAGCTCCTGAGGAAGCCTGTTAAAGTCAATCAGATCAAGCAGGCACAACTGCTTTGGTGAATTAAGCAGAGTGAAGAAAGAGAAACGAGGAGATAGCATCTGAAGTAGAAAAGGCAAAAAACCAAAAAAACAAAAAACCCCAAACTGAGTTTAACAGGACAGTGGGGAATGGAGGAAAACTCAGAGGAGAGTTGAGATCCAGACTGAAGCAGGAGGATGAGTACACGTTTATGTCTGACTTTTGCCTCCCAAACTCCATCTACAGTGGGAGTTCAAACATTTTTATTTTATTGT